>WWET01003501.1:74312-85697 GCA_011038615.1 Limnodynastes dumerilii | reverse complement strand
AAGGAAAGGAAGGGGCCATATGCCCGCACAGGGGGAGTGCCAAGGTAAGTCAACGCCGATACGCTGTGCTTTAGTAAGCACAGCGCATCGGCGTACCTCTGGATCAGGCCCAAAGCGCCAAGTTGTNCTTACGCCGGCTGAAGTTAGGGTAGCCTTCAGCCGGCATAAGGAAGGGGCCATATGCCCGCACAGGGGGAGTGCCAAGGTAAGTCAACGCCGATACGCTGTGCTTTAGTAAGCACAGCGCATCGGCGTACCTCTGGATCAGGCCCAAAGCCTCTGGCCAAGTTGTCTTTAATATACTCGTCCATTTCCTCTGTCTCCGAACGAGATAAGGAAAATAATTGACCTTTGGGCAGTTTAGCCCCTGGAACCAACACGATAGCGCAGTCATAAGACCTGTGAGACAGTAGAAATTCTGTAGACTGTTTGGAGAAGACATTGAGAAAAGAGGAGTACTGCGGAGGAAGTCCGTGTTCGAGAATCCGGATATTACGGACAGGTAAAGACAGACAAGAGTAGGCACATGACTCACTCCAATGAATGATATCCCCTTTGGTCCAATCAATCTGAGGATTGTGCTTTATCAGTCATGGGTGACCCAAAATGAGATGGGCCGAAGAACAGTGTATGAGGAGAAATTCTATATCCTCTGCATGAAGTATTCCGATGGTAAGGTGAAGAACTTGAGTGGACATGGTGATGCGGCCTCCAGAGAGCGGTTTGCCATCGAGTCCGCAGGCCATAATGGGTGTAGGAAGCTCCTTCCAGGCTACTCCCCATTGTTGTGCAAGGTCGATGTCAAGAAAATTACCTGCACCACTATCAATGAAGGCGGTGGTGTCCAGGGTGCGAGCTCCGGTCTTCACTTGAGCAGGAATAATCAGAGACTTTTTGGAAGAGATAAGATGCACTCCCAGACGGACCTCTCCCAAATCCGTCTGGTCTAAGCGTTTCCTGCCAGCGGAGCCTTATTAGGACATAGATCAGCCTTGTGGCCACGGCAACCACAGTAGAGGCAAAGGCCCATCATACAGCGTCGATTCCTCTCATGACGGGACAATCTGAAGGACCCCAATTGCATGGGTTCTTCTTCCATAAGAGAGGCTGGCAGAGTGTAGACCGGGGAAGTAGCCTGGAGTGAATCCCATTCAGTGTGACATTCCCATAGCCTTTATGGCCAGCAGCATCAAATCTTCCAGATTAGCTGGAGTAGGGAACTGTACCAGGGCATCTTTAAGTTGCTCGGAAAGTCCTGCCCGGAACTGGCTACAAAGGGCCGGATCGTTCTATTGGCAATCGGTGGCCCAACAACGGAATTCCGTGGCGAATTCTTCGGCGGTACGACGCCCTTGACGAATGGTCCTAATCTTAGCTTCAGCAGTGGCCATGCAATCGGGATCATTGTAAATCAGTCCTAAGGCCTTGAAGAAAGCTTCCACTGAAGATTTGGCTGGGTGATCTTGAGGGAGGCTGAATACCTGGAGGAGAGAGATAATCAGGCCCACGCGTTGAGATTCATTCCCGGATACCGTGGGTCTGAGCTGAAAATAGAGAAGGCAGCTGTTCTTGAACTGCTGGAATTTGCTGCGATCACCAGTGAACCGGTCAGAAAGTGGTACCTTGACGTTGGCGGAAGCGGCGGCTGGTGGAGGGGGAACTGGGGCTTGTCTGACTTGCAGATTGGTGATAGTATCCTCTTGTGATTTTACTTGCGAAGTAAGTGTCTGCACCACCTGAGTGAGGTGCGACATTTGGGCTATCAGAGCATTAATAGCGTCGGTGGCAGCTAAATCTATGTAGACGGCTAGTGTTTGGCCGGTTATAATGTTAGGAGACTGCCCACCAGGGTGCGGAGTCAAACCTTCAATCTGGTGTTCACTGGAGCCCCTGGTGGGGACAGTCTGGGCTGCAGAGAGAGGTAGGTTGCGGTCCCTGACGGAGAACTTCTATGCATGTGGGTAAGTACACAAAGACAGACAGGAGAAACAGGGATACCAGTGGGAAAAAACACCACTACGACGGACAGACAGTGAGAGACTAACTGGGGCTTACACTCACAGATTCAGACTAAGACACAGATAAGCAACCAGGAGGCAAGGTACAAGGAAGAATGGGTACACAGGGAACAAGGGGTTAACCAGGAATGGGACACTCAGTAATCAAGAAGAGCACTAGGCAAAGGGCAATAGGTAAGAGCAAAGGCAAGACAAGAGGTAGAGACAAGAAGCAAAAGAGGAAAAGCACGGGCAGCAAAGACTCTATAACCGGCAACTACCTGTGGCATCTGCCTGGGCTTTAAACAATGAGGAGCCAATGAGTGGGAAGCAGGAGCGTGCCAACTTGCTGATTGGTGTTGCTAGGAACGTGGCTGGATGTGATGCAGGGGAGCCAGGACTGCCTCCTAAAATGATTGGCCCGCAGCCTGGTTTGCGGGGAAGATGGCTGCGCCCATGCTGGAGAGTGCGTGCGCCGGAGTTGACCGCCGGATCCGGAGACAGGAGGATGCAGGGAGCAGAGCTACATGACAGTTACTGCGTGAGGACGGCCACGAGGTAAGGACTGAAACCGGCGCGATCTGCACTCCATTACACGCTGCCCGCGGTGGGCGGCCGCGTGTAACACTGGGAACCAAGGGTGTACCTGGGAGATAAGGCTATACAAATGGCTTCCGTCCAGTGTCCTTAACAGGGGCCCGAGGTAGTAATTTGGTTCTGAATCATTTAAGCCTATTGGGGTCATAGTATGGAGTTGGAAGATTCAATTATGGGCATAGTCTTGTGGTACAAGATAGCTGGCAGCATGTGTTGGATAAGGATTGTAGTCCACACATATTCACTTAACCAGCTTCTTGGTTTATGGAATAGAGAGCAAGTGGTAACAGATAATGCAGTTCTGGTACACAAGGGGTTAATGCATTCAGCAATGTAGATTGAGGTAATGCATCAACAGCAACTTACAGTACAGCAGGGATAAAGTTAAACAGCAGCTAGATAGATACGCAGGCACAGGCTCTATGTATCTGTATCAGGCAAAGGGTTACTGGTTGTGAGGAGACTATGACCTGCATGCCTGTGCAGTTCAGTGACTAACTCAAACTACTTGAGGGAACAGGGTTCCTCCTGGGCAGTCTAACTGACAAACAGGAAGTTAATGCCGTCTAACACCTCCTCCTGCACCAGCCTACACTAGAGCAGGCACTATAGCAGGGGAGCAGACATTAGAAAAGGGGAGACAACTTACTGAGCGCTCTCCTCTCCAACACCAATAAGCTTCCAGCTTGCCCAGTTTTGTAAGTCGATCACAAGCCCATTTTAAACTCTTGATCCATTCTTTAGCTTTTATTGTTATGACTGACACAAGCCTTTTGTGATATTATTCACATATTTAGATAGAGGATGTGGCTTTAGACTCACAATGTTTCTCAGGTGTTCCAAGAAGGTGACAGACAATTGTCTAATAGTGTAACCTATATATTGCTTCCCACAACTGCAGGAGATTTGATACACTACAAAAGAGCTCTTTCAATTTAAAAAGAATTTTATTTAAAAGTAAAATTTTTATCCATAGAACATAAATGATTACTTTTTTTTGCAATATTTGCAAAATGAGCATCATTGAACGGTACATGAAAACAGTTAAGGGGCTGTGAGGGTAGCCAAGTGGATTTTGGGACTGAGAGAATTATTTAATTTCTCAAAAAACTATGAACAAGATGTTCTTTTATATATTTTTATTTCTTTTTTAATATAATTCTTGGGGTTTTTTTTTTACTACTTTTCCAAATTTACTATCTAGGCTGAAACTGGACAGTTTGTTTCCCCATAAATCTCATGAGAATATGAATTATTCTATATTCTAAACATAATTTTATGCCTATCAAACTTTTGATTACATGGAAATAGTTTATCTGTTTTCAACATCATTGCGCAGAGTAAAAATTTCAAGGTGTAATTCTTAAGTCAGGGTTATCGTAATGTTTTGGTTGAGAAAACTTACACTGAATCTCTAAATTCCAAGAGGTCTTATATATTAAAATCAAAGGAAAAGGCTAATAAAAAGTTTTATAATTATGAAATTATATCATAATTATAGGGTATAGTTTAAACCTGTAATGATGTAACCTGCCAGGTTTAAACTGCTTGATTTTCTAAGTATTGATTTTGCAAGCATCTTGGAGATGTTACTGGAGCTAGAATTGAATTAGGGCTGGATATGGGCCTATTTAAACTATTTGTGTGAATTGTTATTGTAGTGAAATTTGTGAATTTTAAGTGGAAAAAAGACCTTCTACAATGTCTGGTCTTGTGCATTGCAGTGATAGTGATGTCTTTGTTTTGTGTGAAACAATTTGGAAATGCAAGTGTTGTCCAATGGTGATGCCACCATTGCCTCAGAGAGTTCTTAGGAGACAGTGTGCAAGGAAAGGGAGGTTGATATCATTATCCGCCTTTGGGACAAATGACTTGGCCAATGCTGGAGTTGTGGCTTTTAAAGATGAATTTAGAAAGTTTGGAACTACTCTTAAGCAGGTGGCAAATAATGTAAATTTTTTTCTGAAGTGCTGCCAGTACACAAATTTAAAGACACTAGACTAGTGACGTCAATCTGTGGCATAGGAAGTGGTGTCATGAGGAAGGACTTGGCTTCATAAAACATAGCCACGCCATTTGGTAAAAACAGAAACCTGTATAAAAGGATGGACACATCTTCTCTTCTATGGTAACAGATATTCTAAGGGAGCAGTTTTAATACTTTATTAGAAGCCATTTAAACTAGGAGAGGGGGCAGTTATACAATTAATAAAAAAATAGCTGCTCCCCCAACCAAAAAGTGTTGTGTGGATAGTCAATAATGACAGATTGCATAGCCACAACAACAAAGGTAAAACAGAACATAAAAAAGCAATATAAACATATCTAGCAATAATAATAAATGGAAGAATATGATATTCATAATACAACCTGTGTGCAAATGTTAGGTTATGAAATAAAATCCCTCACTTAATTGCAATTGTCAAGAGATCACTTAATTGCAATTGTCAAGAGATAATATGGATATTGTGGGATCACGGAATCATGGTGCAATGAAAATTACGACTTGGACCTAGCTATACCAGGATATCATTTATTTAGGAAGGATAGAGTAGCAATATTTGAAAGGAGGCGTAATAATGTATGTGAAGGAAGGGTTAAATTCAACTTTAATAGGGAGTATTGGAGAAAAAACTGAGAAACTTTGGGTAACCATAGAAATCCAGGGGGTTATTCTTCTAATTATTTTTGTTTTTATCGAGAAGCAAGTGTAATATACATGAACAAGTAGCTAACACATCAAGAGTACAATTTTGGAACACTTACATGTATATGCAATAGGAGTAATGTAAGGCAAATAGGTAGCTTCCCGCGCACATTTTCATTCTTTACTTCTGGAAAAAGGAAAGAGAAAAGACAGAAAAGAAGAAGAGGCATTGAGAATGGAAGACACAAGAATAAGGAAGGAGGGATAAGGAGGAGGGGGGGGGGGCAGAAGAGGTCCGGTGGTGGAACACAACTACACAGCATAAAGAGAAGCATTGTAGATGGCTAAATCTTTTTTTTTTCTTTTCCTTTCTCCACATCCATCCCTTCCCCCTTCCCTTATGGGTCAGGAAGACCTAAGGCTGAACGGTAGGTGTGGGTTTCCTTGAATTGGAGCCAGGGAAACCATGTTGTGGTGAATTCAGGGGCACGATCTAAGCCTGATGAGATGATATTGTCCATATCCATATATAGGTCTATCCTAGAGAACCACTCCTTCAGAGATCGCCAGTGTATTGGAATGACTGTTTTAGCTGCACTATTTAAGTGTCGCAGGAGCGATTTTTTGTATTGCGATAATGGTAAATCAATATTGTTCAAGAGCCAAAAGGAGGGGCCAAAAGGTACTGGGAATCTGAAGAATGAGGGGGGCCATTTCTTTAATCTTCAACCAGAAGGGAATTATTTTGGAGCAGTTCCACCAGCTGTGAAACAATGTTCCCCTGTCCGATTCATAGCTCCAACAAGTTCCCGAGATCTCCAAGCGCATCTGAGCTATTTGGTCTGGACATCGATATTAGCGGAGAAGGACTTTGTAGTGGGTTTCCAAAACCCATAAACTGGTTGAGCTAGATTGTGTATACTGGTATGATTTGGGCCAAAGTTGGTCTGAGTCTTGTCTTTGTAAGTCACAGTCCCACAGTCTAGTGTAGAGAGGGGGAGTGTCATATAAACCGTCTAGGAGTATCTGATAGAGTCGACTAATTGTATGTCAGGGATACTGTGACAAGGAGCAAAGGTCTTCAAAGGGGGTAAGAGGTCGAACTCATCCCATTATCGGTTACGGACAGAGGTCTCACAGTCTCACCACCCTTCCAATGCAAAAGGGGTGAGAAGGAGAGACCAGGGGGGAAGTCTGGATTGTCGGAGAGAAGTATGAGTGGTGAATTTGGGGAAGAGATGTGAGGGAGCTGTTTGAGTTTCATCCAGGAGCGAAAGAGTGGGCTAATTAGAGGATAGGAAGAAGATGGGAGTTTGGCAAGCCATGGAACTACCCCTGGGGGGCGATTCAGGACTGATGCCTCAATATCTATCCATTGCTTACTTGGTGGGGTTCTAGTCCAGTCTAGGATTCTGCAGAGAAGTACCACATGATGGTAATCTTTAAAATTTGGGAGCTTGAGTCCTCCCTGGGAGCATTTACGGAAGAGGACATCTATACCGAGTCTCGGTGGTTTACCTGCCCAAACAAAGTCTCTGACCAAAGCCTGCAGAGATTGGAAGAAAGAGGAGGGAATTGTTATTGGGAGGGTTTGGAGAATGTACAGTACTTTCGGAAGGACCGTCATTTTTATGACATGAATTCTCCCTAGCCAGGATAATGCCTTGTCTCCATTTTACAAAGTCTACTTTGAGGTGTGTAAGAATTGGGGGATAATTTAGCTAAAACAGATTGGACAAATGATTAGGGAGTAAAATGCCCAGATATTTAATGTGTGAGTCGGTCCAAGAAAAAGGGAAGGAAGATTTTAAGTTGTTTGTGATAACAGAGGGAATAGAAAAATTCATTGTGGACGATTTGGTATAGTTAATTTTGAAATCTGATATTTTTCCAAATTTGTCAAACTCGGCCATGAGTTTGGGAAGGGAGATTAAGGGATGAGTAATGAAGGCCAAAAGGTCATCAGCAAAAAGGGATAATTTATGCTCTAGGCCACCTATTTTAATTCCAGAGATATCAGGGTTCATTCTAATGGTATGGGCTAATGCCTCCATACAGAGCACAAAAACTAGGGGGGATAGGGGGCAACCTTGACGGGTACCATTTCCTATGTGAAAGGGTGCTGTTCACTCTGAGGCGGGCAGAGGGTGACTTATACAAGGCCAATATCTATTGCTTACAGACCGATCCTAAACCCATGTGTGATAAGATGCCCTCTAGGAAAGTCCAATCCACCCTTTCCCTGCTTTCTCTGCGTCGGTAGAGAGAAGGAGTCCAGGAGTGGACAAAACCTCCAGGTAGTGCATGAGGTTGATAGCTTTGTATTATCGCGAGCTTGTCTACCTGGGATAAAGCCGGCCTGATCCTCTTGAATGATCATCGGTAAGAGTGGTTTTAAGCAGTTGGCAATCATCTTGGCGAAAAGCTTAATATCAATATTGAGAAAGGATATTGGCCTGTAACTTGCACAAAGTGAGGGGCTTTGCCTTCCTTTGAAATTATGGTTATGGGGGCTTCTAGGGAGTGTCGAGTGAGAGGAGTTGACTCTGAGATAGAATTGAGGGCGTTCAGGAGGAGAGTTGACAGTTTGTTATTGAATGTTTTGTAGTATGTCAAAGAAAACCTGTCTGGACTGGGACTTTTGCCAGAGGGGGTTGTTTTGATTGCAAATTCAAGTTCTTGGAGTGTGAAAGGCCGTTCCAAAACCTCTCTATCAGCCTCTTGAAGCACTGAGAAGTTACATTTTTGTAGGTAATCTGCTACCAAAGTCTGTTTACTGGGAAGGGAGGTTGCCAAATGAGCCCTTTGAAGGTTATAAAGTGAAGTATAATAAGAATGAAATCCTGCAGCAATGTCTACATCAGTATAACGTATCACTCCTCCCTGGTTCTTGATTTTACTAATAAAGGTAGCCGAGCGCTGCGCCCTAAGTGCCCTTGCCAGAAGCTTGCCCGGTTTGTTCCCCTAGAGGTAGTGTTGCAGTCTACATTGCCTGAAGGCATATTTTGTTTTAAAATTTAGGAGGCATGCCAATTCCTTTCTGGCTTCGGTTAATTGTGTAAGGGTGTGTGGGGCTAAGGATTTTTTATGTTGTGTTTCTAAGTCTTTAATTTTGATGAGATCATGTCGTAGGGACATATTCTGCCTTTTCACTTGTGAGCCTAGTTGGATCAATTTCCCTCTGACCGCACATTTGTGCGCTTCCCATATGATCGTCTTAGAGGTTTCCTGGCTGTCATTTTGGGCAATATAATCGTCAATGACTGTTTCAATCTGGATTTTGAAGGATGGGTCTTGAAGCAGGGATTAATTTAGTAGGGCCTGATTCAGAGGCTGAAAATAAGAACTTAAAGTTACACCTGGGCAAAACCATGTTGATTTCAGGGGGAGTCAAGTTAATTTTATTCTATGCATGCAGGGAGAATGCTTTGCTTTTACTTATTGCACACAGATACCTGATCAGCTTCACTTTTAAACTGCTAATTAGACTTGAGCTGGGAAACATCACCTTTTAACTATAATAATGTTGCAACAAATGAAATTTGACTCCCCTGAAATCAACATGGTTTAGCCCAGGTGTAACTTTAAGTTCTTATTTTCAATCTCTGAATCAGGGCCAATGTCTGTACGGACACTCGTAAGTGTCATAAGGCACCTAAAAACGAGGGCCGTGTTAGGGGCTGATAGAGTCAGTTAGGTGCGGATCTGTCCGCACCTAACTCACTCTTAACTGTGAATACGGTCCATAGAGTGGCCTTCCATCACCCGCATTGAATGCGGGATCCTGCAGGGATCCGGCATCAAATTTCTGCTGCCACTGTGCTCAGGGCTATGAGTGCAGAGGCACTGGAAGTCTGGATTTGGTTTATTATACTTTTTAAACCAATATATAGATTTAAGGCATTTCTATAGAATGTTAATAATAACCCATTCAAATAGTCCCTTTATACCTTTTATGTACTGTTATGTACTGTTATGTTATGTTATGTTATGTTATCTTATACTGTGTTAATTATACTGGGAGGTGGAGACATGATGGGGATGCTAGGCGCTGGATACACATGATAGGGATACTGGGAGGCGGAGAGACATAATGGGGATACTGGGAGCTGGAGACACATGATGTGATTAATAAGGTGCTGGATACACATAATGGGGGATGCCGGGTCCTGGATACACATGATGGGGGATACTGGGTGCTGGATACACATGATGGGGGATGCTGGGTGCTGGATACGCATGATGAGGATACTGGGTGCTGGAGAGACATGATGGGGATACTGGGTACTGGATAGGCATGATGGGAATACTGGGTACTGGATAGGCATGATGGCGGATGCTGGGTGCTGGATACACATGATGGGGATACTGGGTGATGGAGAGACAGGATGGAGGATATATATGTATAGCGGAGACTAGGACACTATTGTATAGTGGTGGCTATGATTTGCATTGTTTTATTGTGGTTAAAATAGTTTTGTATGATGACACTTATTATAATCTACGATTGTCACTGGTGTCAAATTGTTAAACAGAAGGGTGCAAAATTTAAGTTCGCAGGGGGGCGCTGAACACCCTAGCACCGGCCCTGAATATTTAAACCCTCTGCCACCTAAACTAACCCCCCTTGCAGCCCCTTCTAATCTATACCTCACTTGTTTTCATTCTCAAATAACTTAAACTTATACAAGGCTCAGTCAGTCATTTATAGTCCCTCGATCCTATGCAGCTCTTGGTTTTCTTGATCACTTCCATCCCTTTACTTATTTGCACACCCTGAGGAAAATCATGTTATGAGATTGAAACCTTGGTCTGTGTATAGTGCTTTAACTGTACAATAACTAGCCTTTTTCTTCAGGCTATTTAGCTATTGCACACAAAAACTGAACAGCTCTTTTGAAAAACACTCACTTAGGGCCTCATTTACTAAGGGAGATTTTAGAAAAATCGCCGGAGATTGCTGTAGTTTACCAGGGATTTGCAAGTTTCCGGATTTACTAAAGCAAAATCTCCACAAACTCGGTAAATTATGGACGTATGTGCGATACGTTCGGGGCTGTAAATCCGGCCCTTAATGTGTAGTTCAGCCTTAATAAGGGCAACAGAAAGGACAGAGCAATAGGAGGACCACAACCATCAGCAACCCCTGGTTTATCGCAGGCAGCGCACACGTCATGTGTGTGTGTTTGGCCGGCGTTTGAACTTTGACTCCCTGTCTGATCATGAGGTAGTTCAATTGTTTTGCCTCAACTGCACTAACCTCCTGAGCCTTTATGAGTAGGTGAGGAGGGATTTGGACACAGCAACATAACGGTCCCATGCAGTGTCTGGGCTGCACAAATTACTGTGTGTTCTCCACGTTTTGGTCACAGGGTCATTCCAGTCTGTGACTGGCAGAATGGTTGGAATATCACAGGCGACATTTGCACATTACATGTGTTAAGTGCACGGATTAAATTGTCGCGTACATATATCTGCTTCCCCAGCCAGGAGGAGACTTGGCGTGACCTGAAGTTACACTTTTATCAGCTCTCTGGATTTCCCAACGTCCTTGGAGCGATAGATTACACCAGGGCCGGATCAAGGTCTGTGGGGGCCCCTGGGCAACTAAATCGTGGGGGGGGGGCCATGCTTCACATTAACATACAGCAAATGTATTTAGGTAAATACACACATGCACACATAAAATGATAGTCAGAGAGGGCACTTAATGTTACTTAAAAAAAAAAATGTGTATATATATATATATTCTGTGTCCATTCAGCCTTATTGCCCCATTCTTTGTGTCCATTCAACTTCTATGTCCAGGTAACACTATTGTCCCCCATTGTGTCCATCCAGCCTTTGTGCCCCCTCTATGAAAATCACCATGACAATCACCATTCCTCAACCACTTTTAAGTACTGTATAGTAAACTTACCTTTGCTGCCTCCCCTCCTGCTCTGTCCTCCGAGGTGCTCGCTATACAGAATTATGACGAATTATGAGGTCACGTGGTGTCTTGTGAACAGAGCAGCGGCTGTGCATAGCACAGCCATCCCTGTACAGGCAGGGGACAGGAGCGCTACATGAAGCCTCCACCCCCTTCTCCCCCCCTCAGCCATATGTGCATATGTAATTGTGTGTGTGTGTGTGTATATATAT
>WWET01003501.1:37222-48806 GCA_011038615.1 Limnodynastes dumerilii | reverse complement strand
GAAATATGTACCCCAATAGTACTGCCCTTGGATCAGTACGTAATTACCCGCTATGATCCGAAAGTTCGGACCGCAATTGCGAAAAATAGCAAAGATGCGAAAGATCGTTTCAACTTACGAAACCGTATTTACTCAGAAGTACAGGGTAATGACAAGGCACAGATTCCAACAGCAACAAGCGCAGCGCATCCACCAGGCGGTCAAGGCGTCAATCCAATCGTCCCACAGGAAAAGAAGATGAAGGAGTAGAGATCAATGTCCCAAATCAGAGTCTATTTAAAGTCCACAGATGAAAGGAGCCGCCGAACTCCTGCTTGATTGGAGCAATTTCAATCCTCTGCTGATATTCGCTTCTCCATTGGTCTTTGTCTTCAGATGGTCTCCCATTGGTCCTGGTCATCCCTTTGTTCTTCTCCTTGGGGGGTCGAAGTAACTTCCTTCACACATTCATACAAAATATTAAGCTAGCCTATGCATTGCGCTAACTACTGCCGCAGACATGCGGTCTTAACAGCATCTAGCTAACAATATTTGTCATAATTTAAGCTACCCTACGATACTAAACATGACACACTTTGTACATTAATTCGCAGTTCGGCGATCTTTCCTTGATTACTCCGTCTATAGAGAAAATATGCAGTTTTAATAAACAGAAACATTTTTATACATTAAGTGGTTACAAGCTCTGTATGTTTTTATGTATGTGAATATGAGTTATGTGAGTTTATCGTCGAATACCGAAAAAGCCTGCGAAAGCGTGAACGCGCCTGCGAACGAAGGCATATGCGCGTACGTTCGCTAAAGTGCGTATTTTCACGCTCTTTTTGTGGTCCATTGTTCTCTCGCTATGCAATGAATGGTATAGATATGAAGTTATTAATTTTCTGTTTCGACAATTCAGACTGGTGTTACACTCAGGAGACCATGACATGTACCGGATATGAGAAAATGTGTGTTCTCCAATGTATCAATATTTATGGTAATCCCAACAATATTTTTCAAACCACACTATAACCCTGACACTGGCACTTTTCCCCTTCCTGGAACCTTATTCTTCCATTCCACTTCACCCTGATACTAGTAACTCATCCCCATCTTAACCCATACACCTCCTTCTACCCTCACTATGACCCTGACACCAACACAATACCAGCCCCTTTCTGCCCCCTTACCTCTCCATCCAGCATCACTAAGGCCCTGACATCTGCAGTTCACACACTTCCTGCCCTTTACCCCTCCCTCACTATGACCTTGACACTAGCACCTCACTCCCACCACCTTCACTATAACCCTGACACCAGAACCTCACCCTTTTCCTGTTGCTAATTCCTCCCTCCACCCTCACTTTGACCCTGACACTAACACCTCACCCTTTTCCTGTTCCTAAACCCTCCCCTCACTATAACCCAGACACTAGCACCTCTCTTCCTTCCTCTTCCTAACCTCTCCCTCCGCCCTCACTATAACCCTGACACTAGCACCTCACTCTATTCTTGTTCCTAACCCCTTCCTCAACCCTCACTACAACCCTGACACTAGCACCTCACCCTCTTCCTGTTCCTAACCTCTCCCTCCACTCTCACTATAACCCTGACACTAGCACCTCGCCTCCTTCCTGTTCCTAACTCCTCCCTTTACCCTCTATATAACCCTGACACTAGCACCTCACCTCTTCCTGTTCCTAAGCTTCCCTCCACCCTCACTATAACCCTGACACTAGCACCTCACCCTCTTCCTGTTCCTAACCCCTCTCTCCACCCTCACTATAACCTGACACTAGCCCCTCCCTCTACCCTCACTATAACCCTGAGACTAGCCCCTCCTTCAACCTTCACTATGACCCTGATACAAACAACTCACTCCCTTCCTGCCCTCTTACCCCACCCTACTGTCCCAAATGTATGGGTCTTCTTTGTTAAAAGTAACAAATTTGATTGAGTTTTATGCTTTGACATGACCTATAAATCAGCTATCATTCCATAGAAAACAGCTGTCATTCCACATGCTATACCTAGTTTTGGGGGGTGTAGGCATGGGAAAATGCATGCGCAAAGGATTGACTGTGTAGCCTTAGGGGATCTTTAAGATTTAGGGGTCTCTTTTGTTAAAAGTAGACAATTTGATTGAGTGTTATGCTTTGAAATGACATAAATCAGCTGTCATTCAATAGAAAACAGCTGTCATTCCATGATATTCCACTTGTAAAAGATGACAAAGCTTCCAATGAATAAGTGAATTGAAAATATAATCAATATGTTTAGAATTTTTTTTATATATACATAAAAGTCTCTTATTCTACCATTGTTTTCTACTGGAATTCCTTTTTTGCAGACCAGAGCTGTCATTCCCTTTAGTAGCTCCCCATTATGACCCTGATATTAGCACTTCATCCAATAAGACCTAAGTCCATTCACCATCATTTTATGTGTCCTTTCTCTAAATTTTTCATACTGTATTTCCAATGATTTTTAACATATGCCATCAACCCCTCCACCCCCCACCCCACCCCACAAATGTTATCATATATTCCCTCTGCCATCTAGTACTGCTTCTGGTTAGTATACAAATTGGGATAGATGCCACTTTACAACCCAGCCCAATTTCAGACCTCCTAAACCTCATAAGCTCATCATTAACATCTATCTCCGTATTCTTCACAGCGCCTGAATTTTATGTAAGGGTTGAAGCCAGTCCTAACTGTACAATTGACATCCCTCCTCCTGTCCACAGAGTGCAAGCGCTTAGGCTCCAAGTTGTGACTCGGATTTCTTACCAGGATGGATCTCCCTGAATCCAGAATTCTGTTCTGGTTCATTCTAGTATTGTGGCGCATGTGTAGTTCTATCAAATGGCTATAGCAGAGAAAAAACACTGGATAATCATGGACAAAAATGACAAGACGTAATTATCAAAATGATGGCACATCTGCGGGTCTTTTGATAAAACTGCAAATATAGTTTAACCATCAAAATAACCGGGACCAATGTTGCCAAAATTAATTACTTTATATGTAAGATCAAGCAGACTGATCAATCAACTAGTTATAACAAAGCAGAGACGTGGGGCAGACATGGATAACAACCATGTGAGAACCAATTGCAGTCACAATTAGCAGGTCCCACGCTAGCCAGGCAACTATGCACCATATACCAAACTACAGTAGTGAAAATAGAAGGGTCCCATGTAAACAAAATACAATATTGCTAACAGTGATATAGGTAATATATAGAGACTGGAATCTTGCTGTGTATATGCCAAAATATTAGAAATTCAAGTGCAAATGATGCTCAAGTGTGGAGCTGTGGATGGAGGGCCCTCCTGTCCATAGCTAAAAGAAACTAGGAGACGTGTTTTGCAGGAGCTGTGAACAAGTTCTATTAACTGTAAGAAATGTATATCCTTTATATGGGAATCCAATGAACTGACAATAGCTGGTAAATAACGGTCAACCCATTAAGAAAATTTAGATATTTATGAGCTGACTCCAGAGATTATTGGTTAACTTGGGGGAGCTGTAACCAATTTATACATTTTAGGAAGATAAAAGAAGGTGGGGATTATTGGGATTTTTAATCATCAGGAATTAAAGATTCTCTTAGTGATGACTGTGTTCACTTATCCTACCCTCCAATCATACACCCTACAATAAATCTTTAACTACAAAATAAAACCATTTAATAGTACAATTTCTTTCACAAATAAAACTAACTTTATAAAAGTTTCATGCCTGTCAGTGTACACTTTTATTTTTTATATAGTAAAGATAATTAACAAGGTATATGTAAGGTAAGCTTTAAATTTTAAAGTATTTACTTTTATCCATAGAAGAGAAATTAGTACTTTTTTTTCAATATTTGTACACTGAGGTTCGTTGAAGGCCACACAAAGAGATACCAAAGGACTGTGATGGAAGTCAAGAAGATTTTGGGACCGGGCAGACATGGAGGTGATATTCATTTATATATGGAAATGTTTAAAGATTTTCTGTGTAGTTACTGGCAATGGTAGGAATATATGAAATGTATTAGACTGTTTTAACTAACCCCCTGAATTCCCTAACAAGGAGAAAGAAAACACCTGTGGAAGCAGGATATAAGGGGAAACAATACTGGGATGCACAAATCGCTTTGAAAAAGTCCCAAGTTAGGGACGAAACGCGTAAGCAGACTCAGGATCAAGGACTCTTATTGTGGACTACTATATAGACTTATAGAAGGATTGACTCAGGGGCTTTGTTATCTACAGGAGTGATTATAGAGGTACGTGTCACCCAGGGTTGGCCACCCGTGGGGGAACTTCCAGTGTCACTTGACCTCAGCAGCTGTTACAATTGTATGCTTGCTACTCCTCCCCCCCTGTCCATCTATCAAACCTAGCTGCCTTCACTGCACTGCTTGAATCTATTAGAACGTGCTCCACCTTTAGCGATACACGGTAGACCTCACAGCTTCTCATCTTCTACCCCTGGAAGCGGGTGTCGGAGGATTCACATCTCCTGCAATCTGCGGGCCCCGTCACCATCGCGGACAACAGGGTAGTGTGAGTAATATCTGTTATATCTTCATCTACTTTCATCTTCCTCCACTCTCGCTATGACCCTGATACTAGCACTTATCACCTTCCTGTCCCTTACACCTCCCTCAACCCTGACACTAGCACCTCACCGCCTTCATGCCCTTTACCCCTCCCTCCACCCTCACTATGACTCTCACAGCAGCATTTTACCCCTTTAGACCTTGGTTCACTTACCTTAATTTTTAGTCTCCTTGGTCCTCCTTGGTATTTTTCCTTTAATTTTACATATTTAAGCAATATTTTTTAACATACGCCAGAAAACACCCAAAAAACTGTGCTAAATATTTTTATTGACATCTGGTATTTATTCTGGGTAATATATAAAATTTTTGATGGATGCCAACCCAAATTAGACCTCTTTAGATAAACTGCAAAAGTTAATCAGTAACTTACATCTCTGTATTCTACACAATGCCCACAGGACCATATACAGGCACTAAAGGTTGTGTCACCAAAAGTTTCTGTGCCATCCGCACCCTATTGCTGAATGCTGATAACCCCGAAATGGACGCAGGGATTGTATGCACCAGTGGCAGTTTTGGTCAGCGCAATAGTCAGTTTGTTTCTTTATATTTTGCTATTGCTGTTGCTAAAGTTGTGTATTTTTGAAGGAAGCTGTCTTTACTTCCCATAATGCTTTAAGTTCTGTCTCTCAAATACGTAAACATTTTGATTTATAAATATTTGAATGTTTATTATCTTTTTTTATGGTGTAATAGTCAAGAGATGGATCATTATGTGAATGAAGTAAAAAAAAAAAATTAACAAAAATATTTCTATTTTAATTATACAGTTATAACGGTTCATCTATGAACTAACATTAATGTAGGATAAACTTTTAAATCGCATTACAACCCATAAAATGTGTGTGTACATCAAGGCAAATATTCCAATTCTGACACTTGCTATAAGAAATTGATAGTAAAACAAATATCAAAATCAAGCAGAATTAGTAGATTCCCCCAATATTATATTGATTGTTGCAATTGGATTCTGGAATAAACTATTCTTTGTCATTTTTTAATAATGCCTAAAACCGGCCAATAACTATATGATGGACTTAGCTTAGATATTTTGGTACATTATATATAAGCCACATACTAGCTAATAATCAATGTGATCTATCTTCAACCCTGCGGTCATTTTATCAGGATATATACAGTAGTGGTGGAATCATTCAGGCGACATAAGGACCTGGGACTGTATTCACACTTAAGAGTGAGTTAACCTAACCTTATGGCCCCCATTTTAAGGAACCTTATGGCACTTAAGAGTGTTATAGGTCTTCCTTAAGTAACCGTGCATATTTTCCTTCTTAAGAAGGAAATCACGCATGGAAGAAAAAACCCTGCCCTCCCTGGATAATCTAAATCCCTTCCACGCTCCCACTTCTACCTAAGTCCACCCTGAGGCGGCATTATGCTGCCTCCATCTGACTAAACTACTCCGTGCGGTCCTCAAAGACCACAGGGAGTCAATCTGCGTACCTAACTGGTACATAGATTGGGTAAATGACTTACTACCTACGTGTAGCAGGCCATTTGGGGAAATTCCACACTTAAGAAGTCAGAGCTTCTTAAGTGTGAATCGAGCCCCTGATGCAGAGTATTAGCTATATGTCCTATCCAGAGTTGTGTCTTTACGCAAAAACATACACCTCTAAAAAAGGACTTAGAGAAATGGGGAAGACGTGTCCCCCTCTCCCCGCAGTCGGAGCCGTATTAGCAGGCCGCAAACCTCTGCCACTTAAGCATTTAAATGGGTTTTTAAACGCTTCCATTTGCAGCATTTAAAAACCCCTTTAAATGCTTTTGTTCTGATGGTGAATTAATGCCATAGTATAGTAGCGGTATTCCATACTACAGTTTGCTGGCATTAAAAAAGTACAAATAAATAAGATAAAATTACAAATATTGAAATTTTTATTTCATTGAATTTAATTTAAAAAACACATCAGAGCACAAGGGTCATTATCACACTGAAAGTGACATGTGCTTATTACTTACACAAACCCTTAAGATGGTTTAAGCATATGACGGAAGCGACAGCTATTTAAATGAGAAAACACCCTTTTTTTCCCTCCAAATATAGTGGAACGTCAAACAGACAAAGACTTTTAGATAGATAAAGACATTTCTGTGCTCGCTCCTGTTATAAGCATGCGCAGTGCTCAGCAGGGCTGCCATCAGGGGGGAAGGGATAGTGTCCCGGGCCTGGAGCTCATGGGGGCCCGGTGACTAGTTGGCCAATGCACAGGGAAAATTTCCCTGAGCACTGGCCCACTGTTAAAGCAGGTCCGCAGTGCCACGCCCCTATGTGATGTCACTAATGATGTCACATGGGGCAGGGCCCTGAGGCTGTGTCCTGAGGCTGTGTCCCGGGACCTGCATTTTCTGAAGGTGGCCTTGGTGCTCACTCCTGCTGCGCTTCCGTCCAATAACCTGGATTAGGTCCTAAGTGATCCAAATATCGAGACTAGGGACCAGATTTACTAAACTGCGGGTTTGGAAAAGTGGAGAAACTGCCCATAGCAACCAATCAGATTCTAGCTGACATTCTCTACTATGTAATAGGAAAGTGAGAGCTGGAATCCGATTAGTTGCTAATGGGAACATCTCTACTTTTCCAAACCTGCAGCTTAGTAAATCTGGTCCTAGGGCTGCATTTTCTGCTAGAGGATCTAGGCACCCAGTTAGGGCCCAGCAGAGACCAAATGTAGCAGCCATGTAGTCTTCACTCTGAACATGAGTTTTGTCATCCAGGATATTTAGGGGTAGATCCAAAACTACAGTACATACACGAGTAAATTTACGCTAGCCGCTAGCGTAAAAGTGACCATTAGTACTTACTGCGTATGCGCACATAACTCAGAGCGTAAGGGCCAGTCACGTGTCATCATCATAACTACGTAAGAAGGGGCGTGCCAACCATACGAGACCCGTAATTACGCTTCGGAGGCGGGGTGAGGCATTTAAATATGGGCGTGCTTAGGCGCCTTCAGGAGTTACGTTTGTAAAGGTTAAGGTAGGGTTAGGAAAGCGCAACACGGCTAAACTACGTATGAGCGAGGGGAGTGCCATAGTAAATACGCTTCGCTAGGAAACACAATGGAAACGTAGCTCTGGATCTGGGCCTTATTCACTAAAGACCATCTTCCAATGCAGTAACAAGTTTTACAGATTATATAACAGTCTGCAATGCGGCAGAGTCTTATATCTGCAGTGCCTTCAATCTATTACTTAAGCAAGTTATTATTAAGTGAGTTAATAAGATTTGTTTGACATAATTCCTCACTCAAGGAATCCAACCCGTTCAGGCTCCTACGGAATTGTAAAACGGTTTCATAAAATGCTAGTTCGTCAGTTTAGTTATTGTCCGCAAGATGGGGCTATCAACAACAGAGACACCGATCAGACAGAGACAGGGGCCTGGATTCAGAGCTGCACTTACACCTTTCGTTAGGTGTAAGTGTAGACCTGAGCAATACCATGTTGAACTGCAAGGGGAGGAAAATTTAAATTGTCAAAGCAAAATTATATTTAAAAGGTAAAAAGGTTTAGCTCAACTCTGTTTCATAGATTAAACATAAAGTTATGCAGTATTTGAGTTCTGTGCGCAAAAGTAATGTATTTTCCCTGCATGTTAAAGATTTAAGATTAATGAGCACTCCTCATTTTGCTAAATGTTTTAGCCAAGCTGTACACTTGCACCTGTTTTATCCTTACTCCCAAACTCTGAATCCAGGCCAGGGAGTGTAGGTGCTCTAATGTTATATTGGAGGCTCAATATCTCCTAGTGAGTTAAAACTCATTTTAAATATACATTATATATGACCCATAGAATTGGACAGCAGATTAGATCCACTTGGCCCATCAACTCTACTTTTTTTTAAATGTATTTTTAAATCGCATATCTCCTCCAAGATTTAGGATATTGCTCCTGATTCAGAGCTTGAAAATAAGAAGAAAACAGGTGGAACTTTACACCTGACAAAACCATGCTGAATTTCTTTTTTGCATGCAGGGAGAATACTTTGCTTTTGCTTACTGTACACAGATACCGACCAGCTACCGACATTAACCCTGTTATTTAGACTTGAGGCCAGATTTACTAAGCTGTAGAAAAGGAAAAGTGAAGATATTGTCTACAACAACCAATCAGAATCTGGCTTACATTTTCTAGTATGTAAAAAGATAATGAGATCTAGAATCTGATTGGTTGCTAGGGGCAACGTCTCCACTTGCCCGCAGCTTAGTAAATCTGGCGCTTGGACTAGGAAACATCGCCTCTCAACTCTAATACTGTTGTAGCAGATGACCTTTCCTCCTCTGCAATCTAATGTGGTTTTGCCCTAACCTTAAACCTGTATTCTTCTTATTTTCCAACTCTGTATTTGGTCCATCCTGTTTATATTGTCTTGTTGCATGCAGGCTCGGTGACGGGGGGGGGGGGGGGGGGTGGGGGGGGGGGGGGGGGGGGGGCGGCTGTGATGGGCCCCAAGGCATAGATTGACCCCTGTAACACTTCTGAGAAGGGATGGGGCCCCCCAAATACATGAGAGTACTGGGCCCCAAATCCCTGTCTCCTATGTAACTCTTTATTATTGCAATAATTAGATTTTTTAAAGGAGACCTTTAAAAACATTTGAATAACTTTTACAATAATTATACAGGGGTTCCCCGAAATGTTATTTTTTTTAAGGGTCCCCCCATGGCAAAAGAGTTGAGAAAGGCTGTTCTAAGTTAAGAAAACACATTTTAATTAGTAACTACGCTTAGAATAAGGTTATTGTAATGCTGAACACAGTAACTGTCGGCATTGCGATATTCTATTTGACAGATGTTGACTTAATGACACTGGACCAGATCCTAACTTTAAATAAGAAAATAAACGGGGAACTTAATCAGAGGATCTAGATATTACATTAGAGCGCAATACCCGGGATCAGAATCTGCCCAGTCTGATCAAAGCAAAAAGGAAAATTGTAAACAAATCCAGGTAGCGCTAAATGATAATATCATATATAAATTTATTAAAAAGTATAACATGCACATAAAATAACAAGACAATCATAGGACTTCAAAACAGTGTAGTAGACCTACAAGACGGATACAAATTAATGAAATACAGTAACTATTGTCATATTAATTCATGTTTGATTACTAACTGTTCGTTGAAGTAGTAATCAGGCCTCAATTGCTACTTATTTAGAACCTCACGGTTCAAGGTGTTCAACATTGAAAGCATTAGTTGTCCCATCCCATCCTTTTGACAACTAATGCTTTCATGTTGAACACCTTATGGTTGAGGTTCTAAATAAGTAGCAATTGAGGCCTGATTACTACTTCAACTGACACTTAGGGGTCTATTTACATACCTTCCTCGTTCCCTGTGAAGGAAGCTGCATCATGCTCACTTATCATCACAGAGAGCCTGGCAGCTTCCTTCACATGATTTACTAATACTCACCCCTCCTCCGAGGTCCCGCGATGAGCCGTGGGTCGGTGCTGTGCTTCTCCTTCGTGTGATCCCTGAATGAAGTACTGCACATGTGCAGTATCTCTCAATTAGGACTTAGAAAAATTTCAGTGCCGACATGAGGAACACTGCACATGCGCAGTGCTTCTGTTTAGGCACTTTGACATTTTTCCAAGTCGTGACATGAGAAACACTGCGCATGTGCAGTGTATTCATGCCGGGACCAGACAGCTGCAGCCCGACATGGGGACATCGCCAGAATAACTGTCACTAACACCAGCCTGAGCTGGCGATAGTCTGATGCCGGGAGCGGAGTGTAAAACTCCGCTCCAACGTTCTGTAAATATGTGACACTTCATTTTAATGCGATAGGGCCAGTTTTGAAGTGAAAACTGGCCCTATCGCACTAAAATGATCTCTGTAAATAGACCCCTTAGTAACCAAACATGAATTAAGTTACTGTATTTCATAAATTTGTATCCATCTTGTCGGTCTACTACTCTGTTTTGAAGTCCTATGATTGTCTTGTTGTTTTATGTGCAATTTATACTTTTTAATAAATATATATGATATCATTTAGCGCTACCTGGATTTGTTTACACAGATCCTAACTTACACACACACGAAGGTCTCTCTTACATTGCCATAACGCAGTCTTAAGTCACCCACTGATCCGCGCGTTACCTCACCCAGAGTGTATAATTTAAATGCTGCCCCCTGTACCGCCCTGTCAGACGGTACCTCCATAAGTACTTTACGTATGGAGATCCATAAAAAAACATCTGGCATGCGCATTGCCAATCAGACAGCCGAATTCTGCATCTAGCGCACAGAGTTCGGCCATCGTTATTAGGCGTGGATCCAGTCCCCTGTCAGAAAAATCGAGGAACTAACCCTTTCAACATTTTAGTGCTGCTGCAGTAGGTTAACTGTTAGCTTTCAGACCAGCAGCGTTCCTTACTACACCCAGGTGAACATGGTCACAGTTATGTTATGTGTGACATGGGGTGTGAGAAGGTTACACATCTCCCACCCATATGGACTCCAGTCAAATATATATGAGCATAACTCCTGCCTAGCACATCACCAACGCACCCTTCCCCTGCACTGAAGGCATAGCAGTAATTTACGTGGTTGTTAATCCCCTCAGCCTCTATGGTCACACCAGTTTTTCTCTTTTTTGTTGACAATATATCAGTATAACAAATTCCATTTATTTCCTAATGCGCTAGATTTACCTTTGAAATCAACACTCGCCTTTGACAGGACAAACAACACCAGTAACACAAGTCACTCAGCAGATAATGACAATAGCCCTTCCCTAACATTCTTACCGTAACTCATCTCTATAGGCATTTCAACAGAAACAATGGTCACATTATCACCTGCTCCCTCACACATTATAGATCTCTTCAAATATGTAAGCTTTACTATCACACTGTTATTTAGACTTGGGATAGGAAACATCACCTCTCAACTCTAATACTGGGGCTGATTCAGAGTATCGCATCCGTGTGAATTTCACACGGAT
>WWET01003501.1:0-35650 GCA_011038615.1 Limnodynastes dumerilii | reverse complement strand
ACTAAAATGGCCATGGTCTGTTTTTTAAACAGGGCATGCTGCCGATAGTAGTTCTACAAGCGCTAGCATGCCCTGTCATTCATGGGCATGCTTGTGCCTGTAGTTCTACTACCTGCAGTATGCCCTGTCGAACGGGAGGTTTATTTATTTATTTGTTTACACATGGGCTGCGGCGGCGGGGCGGCCGGGGAGGGAATGTTTTGTTTTTTTTTTTTAACAAAAAGTCGGAGCCACTAAGGCTCCGACTACTTTTTACCAAGTCGGATGTGCCCATCCGATCCGACTACTACTCTGAACAGCACCTTACGTGCTATTCAGAGTGGGCTATAGGATGCACGGATGTGCATCCTTGAATAGCCCGTAGTCAAATGAGCATGTGCGATTCCGCACATGCTCGTACAAGTCGGATGTGCCTTGCACATCCGCATACTACTCTGAACAGCACCTTACGTGCTATTCAGAGTGGGCTATAGGATGCACGGATGTGCATCCTTGAATAGCCCGTAGTCAAATGAGCATGTGCGATTCCGCATCGCACATGCTCGTAACTCTGAATCAGCCCCACTGTTTGCAACAGATGAAATATGACTCCCTGCAATCACCATGGTTTAGCCCAGGAGTAACTAATTTCAAGCACTTACTTAAGTCTGGATCCAGCCCCCAGTTGTTAAGCAGAGTCCACACTGACCAATTTTGTGCCCAATTTGATGCCCCTTAAATTTCTGTATTTTAGTTTGATAAATATTTCAATGTATAAGTCAACTCTTACTACTATAATTCATTTAGATGTTTTTATTTCTTGTTTTTAGTCTTTTTTTCTTTTTTTATGATCTCCCTAACATCTAAATTAATAGGGTAATACAGTAGCTGGGCAATGAATATTTTTTTTTTCAGACCTGACATGGTAATAGAATCAAAGAGTTAGCTAAGAAATAACATTGGCCCAGATCCAGACCCCTGTGCACCTTCTGCATAAGTACAGACATACGGAACTTAGTTACATATGTCAGTACTTATGCAGTCGGAATATCTGACGTGCGCATGTGCAGATGTTCCAACACAGGAGACTTACGAAAATGACTTGTGCAAGTCCCCTGTCGGACGTATTTCTGTATCTGGGCCATTGCGAGCTTGTCGCGCAGAGTAAACACAGTGCTGTAAAGATGGTAAAACTCTAGTGCGCTTTAATCAGGTACGGAATGGGATGGACTTGATTTCAATACAGATGATAATTAATAAAAGGATGATGGAATCAAAGAGGTTAAGTCTCTGGTTATTTATGAAGATATATTCTTAGATACACTGTATCAAATGGGTGTTATTATCCATTGGTTGGAAACATTAAAGACATACAAAAAGAAAAAAACAACAATCTCCTTGTGGAGTAATTCATAATAAGTTTTCCTCCACTCTCATACAGCAAGTCACTGTATAAGCGTCTGAGGCAGTTACACAGAGCAGCTGAAATCAGCTGCTCTACGTAACTGCCACCGCAGCTCATACAGGAACTTCCTGTATGAGCTGCTGCCAGCCGATCTCCATGGGGGGGATGTCCGATTCCCTCACAGTGGCAGTGGTACAACTGTGAGTATTTGGAGGACACATGCCCATGGCACTGATGATGCCCCTATCAGCTGGGCATCATCTGAACATGTTTAACTGCAAATGCAAATGTGCTAGGAAATTTCATCTCACAACTTTTATTCCGTTTTCACAGTTTATATTTGCCTTCCCTTACAGTTTAATTTTGCTTAGGTCTACACTTGTAACTTCTTTGCCCTTACTGTCAGACTCTGGATCAGCCCCTAAACGTCCAGCTGTCTAAAAGAAAAACACTGTACACACTCATGTTTCAACTAACACAGCCTCTTTAGCAATACAAATAATGGTAAAAAAGTTGTCTATCTGAGCAGGAAGGCCATATATTATTGTCATCAGATCAGGGGGTTTAGATTGCAGTTACCACGGCAACCACAGGCACAGTCTCTTATTTAGCACCCAAAATTGGCGGGCATCAGTCCAGATATGATACAAATAGTGAAGTATGGTTTATTATCACACAATTTTGCAGCACATATAGCACACAAAATAAAAACCATAAAAGTAAAGTAGTAGCTAATACATAAGACAATCCCTGACTACTGTGAGGGGAGATTTTGTCCAGCTCACAAACAAATAAAAAATACAATTACCTTCAAAATGCTGGCTGGCTGGCTGGCTGGCTGGCTGCCCTGTGTGCTCTCTAGAGAGGCTACTTCCCTCACTCAGATGAGAGATACCTGCTATAAACCTTACAGCCTTACAGCCTTCTTAAGTTCCACACACAGGTGTGTGGAATAGGTCTATAGGATGTATCTCTGAGGATTTTGCATTGCTCCTACACTTTTAAGTTCAATAATTCTGCCACATTCTATTTAATTATACAAAATATATATCATTTACCAGCAATGCTATGAAATTCCTACTGAATATATAAAGCCAGTTATAACTGGGCATCCTCTTTCAAAATGCCCCATAATGAAACTCATTGTTTCACTTTAATAGTTTTCAAATTAACATCTGATAATTAAGGTGTTATTGAAACTACAGTTTGATGGAATTAAAATGCTTCATGTAAATTACACCATTATTGATTAAATACTTAAATACTTGAGACCTAGTTGTCTTCAAACAACAAGGACTTCAACATATCTAGACACCTGCCTGTCAACACACCTCTATTTTATAAGATTCATTTACAAAAAAATCTCTCAAGGTCACTATTTTCAACAAATCACAACACAGACATTTTGATGTTGTGTTAACAACACCCCACTGGAGCTTATTTAAGAAGAGATTCTGACTCATTACTCTGCAGTAGACTACACTGTAACATTTCCAGTCTTCAATCATTGCATTATGATGGCATCAGTCCTGGCGTGTCTATGTGTCCTGTCAGCTCTGACAGCAACCGGTAAGTCTGGGCGACTACAGCCTATATACTGATCTATAACTACTTGTCTAATACAAAAAAAAAATACCTGTCTAATGGCACTAGAGAAATATGGCACGTTAAGAAAATTTTATTTAAAAAAATATAAATATCTAGGGTTGAGAGAACCACACTAGAATATTAACATATATACAAGATTATACGGGTGCAATAGAAAGTTATATGTACATGTAAAAAAAAATCTATAAAAATAACTACATACACTACTGGGTAGAGTCAAACATAATTTTTATTAATATTTAAAATAAGTTAAAATCTGGTACCAGATAAACATCAAAGTTAAAACACAATAATGCACTTATGATCTTAAATTTTATTTTTTGTTATTAACCGTCCAGCAAGTTAAAAAAAAATATTCTCCCTGTAAGATAACCAGCATATCATATTATGGATATTAAATGGAAGATTATCACTTTCATTTAAGGGGGCTGATTCACAATTGCACTTACACTTTTTTTGGTGCAAGTGTAGACCTGAACAATATGATGTTTAATTGCAAGGGGAGGCAAATTTACATTGTAAAACCAGAATTTGAATTAAGAGGTGAAGTTTCTTAGCTAAATTCTATTTTATAGAATAAACAAAGCTTTGCAGTTTGTGAGTTCTACGTGTAAAAGTAAAGTATTTTTACTGCATGCAAAAGATTTTAAAATAATTAACACCCCTTACCTTGAAAAATGGTTTAGCCGAGCTGTACACTTGCACCTATTTTACTTTTATTCTTACTCCCTAACTCTGAATCAGCCCCAAGATGTTAGTTAAATTGCGTTTATATATATGCAAGTATACTTTTTTACCGTACTTGTTACATATATACTTTTCCTCAAAAGCATTTATAGGAAGGCTATTCTTATAAATGCTTCTAGGGAAAAGTATATAAGTAATCTAAGTAACTAGCATTTCAAGTGAAAGTGATGATGTTATGTTTTCTATGCATAATATGATATACTGATTTTTTTGTTGGACAGTTATTAACAATATTATTTCTGTTTCTTCAAGTGATAGATCATAAGTGCAATGTTATTGTGTTTCATCATTGATGTTTATTTGGTACCAGATTTTAATTGATCCAATAAAATCCAAAGATATATTTCCATCTTTGATTTGGTTATTAGGAGCTCCAAAAGATAAAGGCTTTATATTGTATTACTACTACTGACAGTTTTTCCAATGTGTCAATCATACTAAGACAACTGTTATCAGTAGGTGAAAAGTAAGAGAACAGGTTATGAAAATACTTTCTTTACTAAGATACAAAATGCCTTTCATTAATTGTGGTTTCTGTACTATATCTATCTATCTGTTTGTATCTATCTATCTATCTATCTATCTATCTATCTATTGCTATCTAATACCCCGTTCAGATTACCATGAAAAAGCCGGGGTTTTCATGAAATTGCCGGCTTTCATGAAAACCCCGGATTTTTCTGGCAATGTGAACGGTGAAGCCGGGTCTCTTTAGCCGGGTCTCAGACCCGGCTAAAAAGAAGGGTTTTTGCCGGCTTTTTTAAAAGCCGGCTTCACCCGTTCACACTGCGGTGAAAAGCCGGCTATTTAAATAGCAGCCGGCTTGTAAAAAAAAAAAAAAAGCAAGAAAAAAAAAAAAGCCGGTGTTTTCAGCGCAGTCTGAACACACCAGGCTAAAATTTTCAAAATTTTGCCCACTGCCTAAAAAGCTGGCTTTTTAGGCAGTGGCAATCTGAACACGGTATTAATGACAATAATGTTTCAAGTTGTAGTGTTTACACAGGAAATAGGGTAAAACATGTTTCACGCATTCATTGGCCATTTATACTCTGAATAAGAAATGAATTAATACTGAAATACAGTGTCACTATCATTAAGAAACCTTGGAAATCACCTGACACCTGTTGGATTTGATAAGTGTAATAAGAGACCCAGCTCCTCTGAATATTCCTAATCCTGTCCTGTTTATATTTCCCAATTGCAGGTTCTTCTCTCACTTGCACTGTATGTGCGGGTACCAATGCTTCCTCCTGTGTTGGATCAAACATGACGTGTCCTGCGGATAATGTTTGTGGTGCTACCCTAACAACAGCAACAGCAAGTATGTATATGCAGAATGTGACTTTTTAAGCTGCATATAAGAGGTACCTTCAGAGCTGTCAAGATGAATTTTGTGCCTTGGTACAGGATCCTCTTGAGGTCCCGTCCCATACAAGTGTCCCAAGTTTATGTTGCCGCCTCATACAACTTTCCTCTGCTCCAAATGCTCCCACCTTATACAAGTTTTGCCGAACCTCATACAAGTTCTGCTGACCTATGTTCATTTTAGTCCATTCAAGTTTCCCCTTCCCATACTCACTTTGCCCCACCTTTTAAAAAAAATAAACACACTTAATGCTCATTTTTCTGCACTGTGTCTGTGTGGGGTTCCTCCGGATGCTCCGGTTTCCTCCCACACTCCAAAAACATGCTGGTAGGTTAATTGGCTACTGAATAAATGAGTGTGGATCCCCGTTGCGAACATATCGATTATTTATGCCTTGATGAAGCATTGCAATTGACCCCTGGAGCACTAAACATGGTGCTCCGATAGGTAAGCCTAAGCCCTTTACCTAATTCTAACCCTAACCTTCCCCTTCCATTCCTCTAACCCTCCCTTCCCCACACCCTGACTCTTTAGCCTTCCATTACCCTAACCCTCCCTTAACCTCCCTTCTCTATAGCCTAACCCTAAGACCCCCCCTCCCTGCAGCTTGACGCTAACCCTCCCCTTCTATGTCAATAACCCTAACCCTCCTTTCCTAAGAGCCTAACCCTAAACCTAACCCTAACCTTTACAACAGTAAAAGTCCCTGGAGAGGTTACTCACCTCTTCAGAGCTGTCAGCGGCGGGGCCTGCAAAAATGAATGGGTGAGTATGTTGATCGGCATACTCACCCATTCATAAAAAAAATTCAAAAATGGCTTCCAAGTCGAAATAGAGACAGCCGAAAAGGAACTTTCGGTTGTCTCAATTTCTAAAAGCAGCCTATCGTAGCGGGGACTGCAACCGGAATAAATGAACCCTAATCTGTGTGTGTGTCTGTGTTAGGGAATTTAGAATGAAGCTCCAAAGACTGCACAGAGTAGTTTAAGCAGAAGGAGGCATGCTAATGGATTAAGTAGATGGATCTGATTAGTTGATAAGAGGGATGGATTTAGATTAGCCGGGGAGAGACGTGAAGGGGTTTCTCGGTGCATTTGTTCCTTCTTAAGAAAGAAAATACGCACGGTTACTTAAGGAAGCCCTATGGCACTCTTAAGTTTCATATTGCATAGGTGCATTTCTGTCCACAGATGATAAGGTCCATAGGGAGGGTTTAAAGCATATTTCATCAGTTTGCTCTTGATTCTTTTTGTACAGATGGAGTGACAGTCAGCAACACATATGTGATATCTTGTACACCAAGTACTCAGTGCAACAGATCTGGTAGTTTCAGCATTGTCAACGGAAAGATCAAGATGGCAACTACCTGTTGTAATACCAGTAACTGTAACCCACCAACACCTTCATGTAAGTGTCTCAATGTATTCCCTATTTTCTTTCATGAAAATATATTTTATGGCTTTTTTTTACAAAATACAAGAAGTATGCTTCTATTTGGCAGAATGGCCCGTATTCAGAGTACCAAATGTATAATATATACGTCCGGTGTTTAGCAATTTTTACCACTGCGCATGCGTAGTAATTTTTTAACGTAACTTACATATCTTTTTCTTATGACCGGTACTCTAAATACGGGCCAATATGTGTGTCGCATGTAAAAATGTGTGTCTATTTCTGGATCACACATTATAGCGTGCGCTTCCAGAGGAAGGTCGCCCCCCTGGACTGGTGCAAATATTTTGACCTAAACTTTTAACGTCTGTGTTCGGCTCTGGATCGGGGCACTTGCTTGGGCATGCTCTTGCTACTGTATACATTGACCATGTGCCTCCACCCCCTTCCCTCCCTTAACACGCCCCTCAGAACGCAAGCCTTTGCAGTTTGAGTTGCATTCAGGCCTGAATTGGCCGTGATTGCACACTCTTCAGTTCTGAGCATGCCCAGTAGGTAATCCCTCAGAGAAATGTCATGTCAATCGGCGTGCGCTCACCTCTTGATAAGCCCCATGAGTGTAAGAGATTTGCAGTTCCTTGTAGCTTGGATTACCAACATGTAATGCAGTGCACCAATGTTGACCACAGAGTATTTCAAGGGCCAGATATACTTAGTGGGAAAGGAAAAGTGGAGATGTTGCCCCTAGCAACCAATCAGATTCTAGCTCTCACTTTCCTATTACATACTAGAAAATGCCAGCTAAAATCTGATTGGTTGGTATGGGCTGTTATGGTACTGGTATTTCTCGCATGGAGTTTAACTGGGGCCTAGTCTTTGATGGTGGGAAAAGTCTGGGTTGCATGACATCCAGCAGGTCGCATGACATCCAGCAGGTCGCGGCCTCCGGTAGGCAGTAACCAATACTGCAGTCCTGTGTTCAGAGTAAAGGTACTGCTGAGTAGACTGAGAGCCAGGAACAGGAAGGTCTGGAAACAGAAAACACAAATACTAGCTCAGAAATAACCAGCTCAAGACTGGAATGCAGATGGGCTGCACACTATAAGCAGAGAAGTGCTGATGGAGAAGCACAGGTATTAACCAGTACAGGACTGGAGTGCAAATAAAGTTAGCACAATAAACAGAACAGTGCAGATAGTAAAGCATAGGTATTAACCAGTGAGGACAGGAGTGCAGATGGGGTTTGCACAATAAATAGAGCAGTGCATATGGTTGAGCACAGGAATTCTGCATACAAAAACTGTTATTCACAAAAGGGGATAATAATAGACAAGGGCAATAACACTTCATACAGCAAGGACACACTCACAACCAAGGCAAGTGAGACAGAGGCAGCAAGGTAAGAGTAACAGAGCAACACCTGGGAAGACACAGAAGGCTAGCAGGATCAGGGCACTCAAAATGCAGGAGAACGATTCAGAGCAGCAGACAAACAGACCAAACAGGACGTTATGACCAGCAAGGAGGCTATCAGCTCCTTGATAGAGATAGAGATAGTCCCACAAAATGTTCAAACAAAAGAAAAAATAGTAAATAGCGCTCCAGGTATATTCAATAAATTAAATAAACAATTAAAAATGGTAAAACAATATACCAATGAAAATTAATAGCAATGGGGTAGATCCAGAACTCCGCTTGCAATCCATTTACTAGCGTAGCGTATTTACCCGTGCGCACCTTCTATACACTCCCCTTGGCACACCCCTCGAATGTACGTATTTTTCCGAGTTCCGCTTTCCAAACCCTACTATATTATAGTCGACAGCAACAGATTCCAAATGCAAATGTCACACCTAGAATCAACTCCAGACCTTTTACCTGCTTAATTGATTATGAAATAACGAGGGAATATCCCACACCTGTCCATGAAATAGCTTTTGAGTCAATTGTCCCATTACATCTTGTTTGTTTCATTTCAAATCCATTGTGGTGGTATATAGAGCCCAAAATATGAGAATTGTGTCGATGTCCCAATATTTATGCACATGACTGTATATGGACCATAAATTAAAGTACTCAAATTGAGAGACACAAATCTTGCATATATAAAAGCATACACCAAGTGTATCAATCAGTCTAGGGCTGACAATAAGCAGAGAGGTGAAGTGATAACAAGCATGGGCAGTATATACAAAAATGTGAGGCAAGAGCTCCAATAATAGCAGGTGATTAAAGTCTTATGGCTTACCACACAGGGCAGGCTAGCTAATAAGGAGGTGTCCTTAGCATAGTAATGCAGGCAGATGTAGCAGACGTCCTCCTAGTGATATAAATTATACTGCCTCACGGCAGCCTATATGGAAGCTCTGCCTCCCTAATAGTCCATGTCCAGACCTCATGCAGGGCAGAGTGACTGATAGAAAGGTGTCTTTAGCACTGTAAATCCGGCAGATGTAGAAGACGATCCCCTCGCAATGGGAGCTTGACTGCTTCCCCAAAAGTGCTCTCGTGCTAATATGTGTTCTGAGCAGACACACATGAATGGACCCAGCTTAGTAAATCTGTCCCCAGCTGTTTATTGCATTAGTTATTGCTTTATGCTGTTAATAATAAGGGACTGGATACAGGTCTCCATTACCAGCATGGTCAGCATGGTCAAAGTTCTGACCATAGCGGTAACGCAGGTCCAAGGCCAGAGCTCAGACGATCCAGAAATCAATAAGGGGAATCCTCTCCCTTTGCTCATAAGGATTTTCTGCCAGCTAACTCCTTCCTTAGATTTTTCACAACATCCCCGCATAAAATGGGAAAAAGAATGTTACAATTGCACATAAAGACTAAAGCCAGCCCTTACGTGCAATCCTAACTTCCACACCATCAGCATAGGTCTGGATCTGGTCTTATAAGGAGTGCCGTGTGGAGATAGTAACTGGCTGCAAGGACAGTAGAGTATGGCAGCCATTTTGTGTTGAGTAACTGCCATTTTACTTGTACCTGTGATTTATGTCATGTTCCTTTCTTATTTGCCCTTTTTAAATAAATGTGTTTAAGACCGATGATTTAACGTATGCCACTATATTCATATTAATTTTATTTCCTCCTCCTTCATCATGTCAGCCTACTTCCGGGTATTGTATCCCTCCCTGGAGCCAGACAGGAACAAAGAAGAAACCAGGGTATAAGAGACCACCCCTTCCTGCTCTAGTGTCTTTTTTATTCATGTCGGAGCCAGAGAGGGATTGTGGTAGCTAGAGTAGGTACCTGGTTCCATATGTGAGCCCCTGTTGTCAGCAGGTTCTGTATTCCCCGCCGATGCAGTTAGGCGGGAAATGAGGTGGAGAGGCCGGCCTCATGTGCGATGGGCGCACAAACTCCTAAATGCCCGCCCCTATTCTATCGAGGGCGGGTGAAGGAGGTCACCTAGGCGGCGTCCACGATCATGGGCACCGCCATTTTGTTGTAGCCGCGTTAATCAGTTTGAAAGCGGCTGGGTGACGTCATAAAAACACGACTGCAGCCACTGGCGGTAATTTAAAAGGAGGCTATGCATGGGCAAAGATGTCTCTTACATGCAGGAGAACTGGAGTTACTGCTGCGTTAGTGGACCTAACAGGAAGGATTCTCAAGGTATTTCTAACATTATGTATGGGGCCTGAGTCTTTTTTTATTGTCCTTACCTATGAAGATATTATAATAATACTGAATATTATTAGCTATTTAGCTGAAGATTCCACTGTTGTATACGGAATATTGACTGAGGAAACTTGTATCATCTCACAAGCCTGTCTGCAGGTATGCTATCTTTAGATGACATGCTAACTGCTATTTTATGTAGATCACTAGAACTATATATTTTGATTCTAGTGTCACATCATTATGTCCGTACATAGTGCTGCAGAGGATAAACGGCCTCCATCAAGGATATCGGGGTAAGCTCAGTTTTTTCAGTATTATTGTGACTAGTAATTAGTTAGTTAGACAGTCTTTTTATTTTTAGATCAGAAACTGGCAAGGAATCCAAATATAAGAAAAAGCATCTCGAGAAATGTACATTATGCGATGCACAGTTATCCGCAGGAGCTAAAGGGTTAACCTGCTCTGAATGTGACACCAGGCAACAGCAGCAGCCTTCGCCAGAGATAGTGGAACTGGTGAATTTAGTAAAAGCATCACTGTCTGAGACCTTTGTGACGAAGGAAGACCTTAGAAAGTTTTCTCTAAAAAGAGCAAGACCCATAGCGAGTGATATTTCTGATGACTCAGAACATGAACAAGAAATTGTAATTTCACCAGGATCTGATGCATCGGAGGGGAATACCTCTAAAGAAAAAAAAGAAGAAACATTCAACACCGATTTGGTTGATGACCTATTGAAATTAATTTACAAAGCATTAAAAATAGAAGAAGGGAAAAAAGATACAAAGCTGCAGGATCTTCTGTTTATGGAAACAAAAAAAGAAGACAGATATTTTCCTTTATCCCAGCCATTACTTGACATAGTGACGGAGGAGTGGAAGCCTCCGGATAGAAGATGGTCATCTTCAGGACGCCTGACCAAAATGTATCCTTTTCCTAAGAAAGAGGTAAAAAAAATGGGAAGATCCGCCTACAGTGGATGCGGCTATATCTAGATTGGCCAGAAAAACCACGATTCCACTTGATGATGTGTCTGCTTTTAAGGAATACCATAGATAAAAAAATTGAGATTGGCCTAAAAAAGCAACATGCGATATCTGGGGCATCATTGAAAGCAGCAGCGGCCACAGCAATTACGGCTAGGATGACCAGAAGCTGGTGTAACTAACTAGAAAACGACCTGATAGAGAGAGGAATTAATTAAACAACTGCACAACATACAGTTAGCAGTGGATTTTTTGTGTGAATCCTCCATGGATTCTATAAGAATGGCAGCAAAATCAAGTACAACGGCGACTGTAGCAAGAAGGTGTTACACTCTGCAGGTTCATCCTGGCAGAGTGTGTGTTAATTCCTTGCCTAGTTCTTTGTGTCTGGTTTTTCTCCCAGATGCAGGTTAATTGTCCCTGGAGGTGTGTCTGGCTTCCACAGCTGATTGGGGGAGTGTTCTTTAAATAGCCTCCAGTGCAAGTAGCAGGTGCTGGTCATAGCTTCTAGTTTCCTAGTGTCTCTGTGCCAGTTTCTTTCCTCATCTTGCCTTTGTGCTACTTTTCTTATTGCTTTCTTGAGTGCCCCATCGTAGTCCTTCCTGGTTCCTGCTTGTTATCCACTTGTGTCATTGCCTTTATCTGCTCCTTGTTGTTTATCCCTATTTTGTATTAAGCTATTCCTCTCCTGACTGCTTGTTAGTGTCATCCCTTAGGGGATCATCCGCTGGTGTGAGTGTAGTGTGAATCTCCTAGTTAGTCTTGTGTGTCAGTCCAGTATTGTCCTCTCAGTTTTGTCCGTTCTGTGTTCATTGTTGTTTTGTCAGTACAGTCCCTTCTGTTACTGCTACACCCACTTACCTGCTTCCTTTTCGTCCATTCCCTCTTGGTCCCATTTCCTCCCATCTGTTCTTCTTTCTCTTCTCCCGGGTATTGCCACAGAGGCCGCGACCTGTGGGTAAATCGGCAGCGCCAGACTATCCTCAACTTCAGAGGCTCTAGTGAAGGTGTTCCTGCTAGACTCCGCGCCTCGGTCGGTTTCATCCGCCACGCTCCCAAGCTTCATCCAGATCCTGTCACCTGTATCGTGTGGGACAACCCACAGTATCTCTGGACCCAAGTTAACTCTCCGGTACCTGCTCCTGCTCCCCACCACTACCGGGTTCGTAACAATAGGGCCTTGTGGCTCAAACCCTGGATGGCAGACGCACACTCCAAAAATAAGCTTTTGACCCTTCCATTTCAAGGGGATTTTCTGTTTGGGCAAAGATTGGACAATATAATCTCCAAATTATCAGGAGGAAAGTCGACATGGCTGCCTCAGGAAAAACCTAAAAAGAATTATTATAATAGACCAATGAAGACCTTTTCAACAGATTACAAAGAGGCCAAACAATACAGACCTGGTAGAGGTTTCAGAAGAGGCCAATACTTCTCTTCAAGAAATACTTTTCGTGACCAAAGGGGGCGAGACATCAGGTCTACCCTCAAACAGATGTCACAATGAAAATTCAATAGTCAGTCCGAATATACAGATAGGTGGGAGGCTCTTAAAATTTTATCCGATCTGGGAGCAGTCGATCACGGACAGATGGGTGCTAAACACAATAAAGTCAGGATACAGCATAGAATTTCAAGATTACCCAGGTCATCTATTTACAGATTCTCCGGTTTCTCACAACTCAGAAGAAAGGAAAGCGTTGACAGAAAGCCTTCTATTGATGATTCAACAGAATGTAGTAGTAAAGGTTCCAGAGAGTGAAAAATTCACAGGATTTTACTCGAGATTCTTCATTGTAACCAAAGCGACAGGCGGTTTTCGAACAATCCTAGACCGCAGGAACTTGAACATGCACATTCAAGTGAAGCCTTTCAAAATGGAATCCGTGAAATCTGTCATAATAAATTTACATCCAGGGATGTTCCTAACATCCATAGACCTAAAAGATGCCTACCTGCATGTACCTATCTGTGCGACCCCCAAAAATAATTACGGCCCACCAAAGTTATTTGAGGTTCAGAATATTCAGAGAACACTTTCAGTTCAGAGCACTCCCATTCGGACTGGCTACATTTCCAAGGACTTTTTCAAAAATATTGATCACTGTAATAGAAAAGATAAGACTTCAGAAAATACCAGTGTGGCCATATCTAGACGACTTGCTAATTGCAGCAAGTTCAGAAGAGGAAGCCTACGTCTTCACAAAGGTAGTTATAGACATGCTGGAAGAACATGGATGGTTCATAAACAGAGACAAAAGTCATCTGCAACCAACTACAGTCATCCAATACTTAGGAGTCATGATAGACACGAAAAAAATGACAATGGGGTAGATCCAGAACTACGTGTGCCGTACGTTTATTCGCAGAGCGTATTTTCGTGCACGTAAGTTCGCTACACTCCCCTTGGCACACCCCTTGCACGGACGTATTTTGTCAAGATATGCTTCCCAAACCCTACCTTAACTTTTTCAAATGTACCCGCTGTCATACGCACACGTACGTATGGGCTGAACGAATTTACGCAGCTTAGCACGCCCATACTGTACACTTTAAATACCTCCCCCCGCCTACTTCACGTATTTCCCACGTAATTTCGAGTAACGTAAAATTGGCACGCCCACACGTAAGTATTTACGTGACACATACGTGAATGGGCCAAACGTTCACAATTACGCTATGTGAATGTGCGTATTTTCTATGGTGCGCATGCGCAGTGTGTATTAAACAGCGATTTTACGTGTCCGCCAGGCGTAAATTCACTTCGAAGCGTTGTTCTGGATCAGGCCCAATAAGTTTATCCCACGAAAGGATTTTCAAGTTAATTTCTCAAATAAGGAAAATTCAGCGCAAACATCGAGTATCAGCAGAAGATTGCCTGCGGGTACTAGGACTTATTGCGGCAGCTCTGGAGACTATACCTTGGTCAAGGGCACACATGACACCTTTACAGGCAAGTTTTCTAATGCAGTGGGACAAAAATCCCAAGAACATCTCTCAAAAAATAACGCTGTCTCCAGAAGTCAAAACATCCTTAAATTGGTGGATAAGCAAAGAAAGACTACAATTAGGAAAGTCATTTGCACCACTTCAACAGACAGTAATCACTACAGATGCCAGCGGATCCGGCTGGGGAGCAGTGTTTGGTCACACACATGTACAAGGTCAATGGCACAGGTTAAAAACACAGGCACATTCCAATCTCAAGGAACTGATGGCGGTGACAGAAGCACTCATAAAACTGGAGGGGCAGCCAGTACTTATACAAACAGACAATACTGTGGTGGTAGCCTATATAAACAAGCGAACCAGAAGTGCGGCCTTGGCAGCAGAAACAAAAATACTGATGAAATGGGCGGAAAAACATCTTCACAGCATAGCAGCAGTATACATTGCAGGAAGCTCCAATATCACGGCAGACTTTCTAAGCCGCCATATAATTAATCAATGAGAATGGCAACTGTACAAGGCTATATTCCAAAAGATAGTGGAAAAATGGGGAAGTGCACACATAGACCTGATGGCTTCCATTCACAACAGGCAGGTACCGGCCTACTTCTCAAGGTACAGAGAGCCTCAGGCGCTGGCAACAGACGCCCTGGCAGTTCCATGGCAGTACAAGAGAGCATATGTTTTCCCTCCGATAGCTATGATTCCGAGGGTTCTCAGGAAAATAGAGCAAGAACAAGTGACCGTCATAGCAGTCATTCCTTTTTGGCCAAGGAGGCCTTGGTTTCCAACACTGATGCAGATGTCAGTGGACAAGCCGTGGAGGTTGCCAAGTTGGCCAAATCTGTTATCCCAAATCCAGCATCTCTAAAGCTGACGGCATGGCTATTGAGGAAAAGAACCTGGTAAATCAAGGGTTCTCTAATAGAGTGATTAAAACACTACTTAAAGCCAGAAAACAGTCAACATGTAAAACATACAGCAGAGTCTGGAAAACATTCTCTGGCTGGAGTCAGGAAGTAGGGGCGTCTACAGCTGATATTCCAACAATACTCGAATTCCTACAGTCGGGTTTGGAAAAAGGACTGGCGGTAGCATCACTAAAAGTGGAAATCTCAGCTTTGAGTGCCATATTGGATGAAAATTTGGCAGGTAACAAGTATGTTATTAGATTCCTACAAGCAGCGAAAAAGTTTGGACCCCAAATTAGGAAGCCACTGGCCCCATGGGACTTGAGTTTGGTACTGGACACTTTAACAAATTCTCCATTTGAACCTTTATCCGATATAAGCCTTACACTTTTGAACTGGAAAGTATCATTTTTTGTGGCTATTACATCTGCTAGACGGATATCGGAACTACAGGCTCTCTGGGTAAAAGAACCTTATACTAACTTTTTACCTAACAAAGTAGTGTTAAGAACTAACCCTAACTTCTTGCCAAAAGTCGTTTCAAAATTTCATCTAAACCAAGAAATCTGCCTGCCTTCACTGTGTCCTAACCCAAAAAATGACAAAGAAGAGAAATTTCATAAACTTGATCTGGTGAGAGCACTATCAGTTTACATCCAAAGAACACAGAGTGTAAGGAGAACGGATCAACTCTTCATACTGTCAGAGGGAGTTAGAAAAGGAGGCGCAGCCTCAAAAAGTACAATTGCAAGATGGATAAAATCCTGCATTACTAAAGCTTATGAAATTCAGGGCTTATCTCCACCAGAAGGTCTTAAAGCTCATTCAACTCGGGCTATGGCCACTTCTTGGGCTGAGAAAGAATCAGCCTCAGTATCTGAGATATGCAAAGCAGCCGGTTGGGCATCTATAAATACATTCTGCAAGCATTACAGAGTGGATATTCTATCCTCTGCGGAGGCTAGTTTCGGTAGGCGGTTGCTAAGTGCGGTGGTCTAAACCACGTCTATCTTAATATGATTTATATTTTGTTATGTTTATTCCCACCCTTAGGTCTACTGCTTTGGTATGACCCAGAAGTAGGCTGACATGATAAAGGAGGAGGAAATAACAGATTATTCACCTGTTAATATGGTTTCCTGGACTTCAGCATGTCAGCATTTACTTCCCTACCCTACACTGTTTTGTATGTATGCATTAATTGTGCTTTATTTTAGCTTTTGAAGTTGGAAGACACTAGGAGCAGGAAGGGGTGGTCTCTTATACCCTGGTGTCTTCTTTGTTCCTGTCTGGCTCCAGGGAGGGATACAATACCTGGAAGTAGGCTGACATGATGAAGTCCAGGAAACCATATTAACAGGTGAATAATCTGTTATTTATATGGTATATTCATTTTACTGGTTAAACGATTTTAAGAGTTGTAATTGACTTAATATTAGCCTTCACATTATTCTTTTAAATTTTAGGTATTTTAGGTAGCAGCATAACGCCCCCTATCTGTTACCTATTTCTGAATTCTATGCATCTTAATTTTTAGAAGTGGTTGGAAACTTTTCTGTGTTTTACATATAGAATGAAGCCCAGAATAAGTAACAGACATTTTAATACAAAAACCACTGTATGATTATCTTTGTGATCATGTGTTACAGTACCTGCCGATAACTTTCAATCTAATGGACTGATCTGCCGAACATGTACTTCTGCTACTTCAGACTGGTGCTACACTCAGGACACCATGACATGTACTGGAGATGAGAACATGTGTGCTCTTGAACAAACTGATATTTATGGTAATTCCAACAATATTTCTTTTATTTCCTGCCAATTACAGATACACATAAATGAGAAAACGCACCACAAAGGAAAATATATGCATTGGGTCACTTGTAGGCCATTCAGTACACAAGTATCCTGGCAACTTCCTTCCCCTACCCCTCCCTCCACCATCACTATGACCCTGACAACAGTACCTCACTCCCTTCCATTCCCTTACCCCTTCCTTCATTAGTACTTCTTCCCCTCTATACTCCTTAACTGTCAGTTCACCCTTTGAAATAGCTTCTCAACCACCTCAGTCGACTCACTATAATTTTTGTTTTAAATAGCATTTTAAGATCCAGTGGCCTGATCCAGATTTAAGATCGTTTTACATATATAAGTGTACCTAAGTTACGCACTACAGAGAACAATGCCCTCCCCCTGGCACTCCCCTCACACTTAAGTAACTTGACTGACTCACGTGTTTAGAAACCTGCCTTAACTTTTCCTTACATATGTCTGGTCATACGTATTGTATTGTTGTACATTAGTGTCTAACCTAGCCCTAACTGAACAATTTAAATGCCTCCCCCCACCCACGATGTGTGTATTCGGAGATGCATAGCGATGACACACCCTATAATATGGATCTCTGATAATATTTAAACATTTTATATATGATTTGTCTTATGATGCATAACATCTGGCGCGCGCATGCACAGTATCCTCTCATAGCACTTCTTATACATGCAGCATGCATAAATTGGCTGCTGTTATTAAGTTTGGATCAGGCCCTGTGTACCCATCCTCTTGTATTTTTACATATGTATGACATTATCCAGATCCATACCCACTTAAAATTATTATTTATTTTTATTTTTTTTTACATATTTTTGCCTTTACTCCTCCAATAAATGTTATTAAATATTCCTTGTGCAACCTGGCAGCATTCTTGGGTAATATATGAGTATTGATGCATGTCCGCTTACAACCCACCCTTATTTCAGACTTCTTTAGATAAACCATAGTAGAAAACTCTCTGTGAATATCAGTGAGATTCTCTCAAGAGTGGCTGATCTCCCTGACTCCCTGACTCCCAGAAGTGTTTGACAATCTTTCTGAAGCATTGCAGTATGATGACAGAATTTACAAATTTTATCCTATTGCCCTACAATGAGGCCTATGGAGGTGGCTTTTTTCAATGAGACCACAATGTAATCAAAGACTGGCAGTTACTAAGACAAGAAATGAAAAATTCACTTTGGTCGCTTGTGAATCCGCTGCAGTGTCGCCTACTTTCAGCTTTTCTATGAAGAAGTCAGCGGAACTCCTATTCACAGTTTCCACAATAATACTGAAAGTATTTCTTCACTGACAAATTATCATTCAATAAATACCGATGCCGCCATTTTTATTCAGAAATGGCTTTCCTGGCAGCGCTAGACACACCCATGAGTGAATCTATTCCCAGGACACTCCCTTTTGGCATTACTGGTCACACCCCTTTGGTGTGGCACCTTGATAGTGCTATCACAAACTCCCTGATATTCATTTGCAAATTAGCAACCATGAAATAAATTACAGAAGTTCATCACTAACAAGTATCTCTGTATTTTCCACAGTACCTGCAAGACAATCTGCGGCCCTCCGAGGTTGTGCCACTAAAACTTTCTGTGACTTTGGCACCCAGTCGGTAACTACTAATAGCTACAGTGCGACCGTGGCCATCACCTGCACCAGCGGGAGTTTTGATTTGCACAGCAGTCATTTATTTTCGTTATTTTTTGCTATGGCTGTTGCTAAAGTTGTACATTTTTAAAAGAAGCTGTTTACTTCCATAATTCCCTTTTGATCTATCTCTGAAATATTCAAAATTTTAAAAATGTTACCTTCAGGGGCGGATTGGCCATAGGACTTACACAAAATTTTCCTGGTAGATCGGTGGCCTCTGGAGGCCACTCAGCAGCCATTTTTTTTTAAGAATACTAGCATGTTGACTATCATAGGTGGTGGTTACTAAAATGATGTCTGTATAGAACTGAGATCATTAGTATAATGTATGTATTGAGTGGTGGTCACCAGGATGCTGTATATATTGGGTGATGGTCACTAGAATGCTGTATGTTTCAGGTGGTGTTCACTTGGGTGAAAGTGACCACCTGCATTGCACGGAGGTCACTATAAATACTATAAAAGTAAATACTGTGTTTGCTTGTAACTCTTTTACATAACACTTCTTTACTTAATTGTCAATACATAACACTTCTTTAATTAATTGTCAATACATAACACTTCTTTACTTAATTGTCAATACATAACACTACCCCCATATTATATGAAACAGAGGTAATGAAAAGTGTAATTAAAGGGCGCTGGGTGAGCTGGTTTTAAAATAAAGGGGGGGTGGGGGTTGAGCTGCCCAATGTACCATGGAGAGGGTCACCACACTCCTCCAAATGTTAGAAAAATGTTAGAGAAATTAAGCTGAAAGCGGCTGTGCTTCCCCTCTGCACGCCAAGATAGGTGGGGGCAGCATGTAAATTTACGGTGTGGGATAGATATCCCACCTACCAGCAGGTTAGCGGTCGGACGGATGCAAACGTGACTTAAGGCTGCCTTATGGCAGTGTAAGTCACACATTTTAAACACCTATGCCCCAGCACGTATGGAAAACGTGCAGGGGTGTGGATCCACTCCGATGTAAGGAAACCACACCAAAGTTATAGAACAAGATCCAGACTGCCACTACACTCGAAACTCTAAGCCAAAGCGGATCTTCACTGTAGCTACACTCCCATATGGCTTATCATTCTCTCGTATGTACAAAGCAGGACCATAGATAAGATTACTGCATCGTCCTCACGTAACATGGTAGTGGCTTGGAAATCTGGATTGTACGTATAGACTTAACCCAGCCCTTACTGTACAATTTAAGTCCCTCCTCCCTCTCACCTCTACATACTCACTATACACAACCCTCCCCATACCACCCCACCATCAGAAAGGCCACCAGCATTGTGCAGTAACATTTTTTGGGAGTTTTCTGCTAGATCTGAATATCAGGTCTAGAACTAGATTTCCAGCTAGATAATCACAGCATCCATACAGGGGCCAGAGGAGCCACAGGTCGCTCATCAGCATATGCAAAATTTAGTCATCCAGGTTATACTGGTATACATGTATTAAAACATAGCGCAAACTCCCTTGTAGGCACCTATGTTCCACACTTTATGGTTGGCATCTGGTTGTCTGTTTTGGCTGATATCAGTATTTTGTTATTTTCATACACACAAATCAATCTGAACTGCCATATGGTATTAAGAAAGAATAAAAATATATTTCATAATACAATGTGTTAGCTTCACCATGTTCCCACCGTAAGCAGCCACAGTGTAGTCTATCACTAACACATACTTGCCATTGTGTTGACATTACCTATTATCTAATTAAAAAGAAATGAAAGAGCGCTTGGGGATAATCATATAAAAATTCTGTGTTGTTTCTATATATATATTATCTAATTAACCTCTCTCTTTGATCGACCAGCATATGTTGTGTACATATCACCTGAAGGGGACTAGACAGCAGTTCAAACTATTGGCCACCAACAACTGGTCTGTCTTGGAGATCATAAATTGTGGGAGCAAATATTCTTCTCACTGCAGGATACAATAGATATCTAGTCACATAGCTGGAAGCTGAAACTTAAAATACAGTCCAAGCTTTTTGCCATTATCTACTCGTGTAAATCTGCTTCTGACCATTTCATACTATATGATTGCAATATGATGTCTAGCCCTTTTTGAATATATAAAATTTAAATCCTTTTAAATGAAAGTCAGTGCATCTTGAAACAATATCATGGATGTATCTTTGGACCATCTTTCTTTTCCCTTTTTATTGCTGTTATAACTTTCTTGTAATACTTATAAACTTTATCCAGATTTAATAATTGGGGCCTTTTTCTGCACCCTAGGGAAGTCTGCACAGATGCGTGCTCATGCATAGTGACCTAAAGTGTCCACAATCTAAATAAAACCACTCTAGCTAGAGAAAAAAAGTAAAATCTGAATCTGACCCTTTATGCCTTATTACACACCATGCACACAGCAAGTCTCTAAAATCTGCAAAATATAAAAAACAAAAAAGTATCAATGGCATCAAGCTTTGTTTCCCTAAATTTAGTGACTACAACCCACCCACATGAGATCAAATCATAAACTAGCCCACCCTCTTTGGTAATATATAGTACAATGTGCTCCCACCCAGAATTCAGTAGCCGCTGCGAAAATGCTTTGTACGAAATAGAAAAGCTAAGTACGAAATTTTTGTCTGTCTCTATTTCGAAAATTATGCTATTTAAAAAGTATTATATAAGTGGGTAAGTATGCCAATCGGCACATACTTATGCATTCATTTGGAAACCGCCGCCACAGACTTGTTGCACTGCTGCAAACCTGCCGCACCAATTAGACAGGTGAGTAGGAGTCTATGGAGAGTCTTAGAGTTAGGCTGTGTGGAAGAAAGTCTTAGGGTTAGGCTATGGGCAGGGGAGTCTTAGGGTTAGGCTGCGGGAAGGGAAGTTTTAGGGTTAGAGGGAGTTAGTCGTCTGTCATTACTTAGTCTGGATTCAACCTAAAGTCATCAAAAGAAAATTAATATCACTTCCATACATCACACTGATCCCAAACATGAAACCATCCTGCCTGCCAGTCCATGCCTTACAGAAATCAAATACCACAAAGCAGGTCAACCGTCCAACCCAAAACACCATGAATACAATACTCACCACCCAATAAAGAAGAGAGGGTGGGGATTCTGGAAGACAATGAGACTTCTATCCAATGTCACTCACAGATGAACCTTTAGCCTGATGACCACTCCCTTTAGGATGACCTACAAATGACCTAAGTGGCTCAAAACTGCTAACACAGGTAAGACTAATTTCATATCATCACTCATTCCAACACAACCTTATGGTTTTTGATGTCCCTCAGATTAACCCTTTAACTTTCAGTCTTTGTAGCTTATTTATCATGTTTTGTTTGCCCAGGAATACTGCTGATCCATATGCCCAAACCCTTTCCTATAATTAAATTCTAAGTTTTTATTCCCCCTCAAAAAAAGTCATATGAAAATACCAAAAAATGATTGCACCACACTTGAATGTGATAGAAGCCCCACCTTTCCCAGTCTAATACAAAGCAGGATGTCTCTGACTGACTTGCAGTAGACTGGTACATCGCTAGTGTTCATCACCTGGCAAGCATCATGGCATCCCTTCTCAGATTTCTGTGTGTCCTCTCAGCTCTTGCATCAGTTGGTAAGTTCAGCTTACAATATTTTGATTACCGTTTATATTTTTTGTCTGCTGGAGTCGTATAAAAAGGTTTTGTTTTTTTTCATTGTTTTTTCACAAGTGTTTATGTATAATATTCTATTGTTTATTTATAACAAATCATAGAAATCTTGGCATAGAAAGAGTCCATTTAATACACTATGAGTCAGGTACTGCCAAATGTGATGGCTTTGATCTGAATAGTGTTTTTATAGACAGCTTTGACACTTGGCTAAAACTCTTTAATGAACACTTTAACATGGCACCCAGAGAGCTTTATATTATATGAAACAAAGTTGCTTAAGTTTAAAAGGATTAGATGCGTTTTATATCATACCACAAACTGGTTTCTAAACTAGAGGTGCACTTATGCCGAATTCTAATCAGCAGCTAGTTCCAGAACTTTTGTCTTTAAAGCACAGACCAAATACAGAAAAAACCCAGGTCTCCATATATATCTTCTTCAAATACTACATGCAAAAAACTTGGGTTTGAACACATAGCAAAAAATAAATAAATTAATTAAATAGCTTTCATGCTTTATACTCCCTAGATATACTGAACAGGATTCTAAGATCCGCTCACTCTGCATTCGGAGTTCATGGGTCCAAAGGTACACTTGGGAAACCACTTTCATTTATCGGACAGTTACATTAGCGTGACCCAACATTCATATCCATCGCCATTTTAAGCGGGGATGAATTGGAAGTCTGGGTCTTTCAGCCGTCCGGAACCTCCCCTTTACTGTACATTTTAATAATAGACTCCTCCCACTTGTAACTGTAGCTCTCACCATTGTTGGAAGCCTCTTGAAGTGTCACAAATCAGATCGTTGGATCAACTGGGTGTTCGTTCTGTTTATGGCGCTCAATCATGCCAAATCTCAAAAGTGTATAACTTTCTATGCAAACTTTGCAGAACTCTAAATCTGATTCACTATTAGGACTTTTCTAGGTATTTCAAGCTGCAAATGAGACTAGGGATTGGCTAACTGAAGAAGAAAATACATGTTCAGTGGATAAACTCACACAAAAGTCTTCCCATTAGCGTTGACCTAATTCTAAATATGAAATAAATGAATGTTAACATGATCTATGCCTTGCTTTTATCTGGGTTACAGGTTATATACACATAGGACCGGATCCACAGGTCCATCCTTTAGACCACTTACGCACGCAAAATGCATGAAAGGAGGGCGCATGCACCTTCCATTTGTTACTATCATTTTACGATAGTAACTTCTATTGTATGGAACTTAGTCTTGTACGATAGTTGTTCTGCCCGACAGGATAGTTCTTCCCCTCCGCCCGCACATAGTACATAAGATGAGCTGATGGGAAGATGTTAATAGCACAGTAGGGTCTGGGTTTTGGGGATACACATGGATCAGCGGTCGTACGGACCACTGATTTGTATGTTTAACTTGGGTGTGGGTTCCCACTAAGAACGGCCCTATTTCTATTTCTTCAGTTCGAAACTGGCTGGGATATCAATTGCTTATGCCTCGATGGGCATAGCAGTTGGTCCCCGGAGCACCAAACACGGTGCTCCAATATGTAAGTGGAAAACACAACCCCCAACACTTTCCCTAATTCTAACCCTAACACGCCCCTTCCATTACCCTAACCCTCTCCTCTCCACAGCCTGACCCTAAAACTCCCTTCCATGCAGCCTCACCCTAACCCTCCCTTCTCCCTAGCCTGATCCTAACCCTTCCTTCTCTATAGCCTGATCCTCACCCTACCTTCTCTATAGCCTAACCCTAAGACCCCCCTCCCTGCAGCCTGAACCTAACCCTCCCTTCCTAAGAGCCTAACCCTAATCCCCCCAACACTAAAAGTCCCAGGAGAGGTTACTCACTTCCCCGGAGTTGTCAGAGGCGTATCTGCAGTGGGTGCGGCGGGTCCTGCGAAAATGAATGGGTGAGTATGCTGATTGGCACACTCACCCATTCATTAAAAAAACTTCTGAAAAGGCTGCCTAAATAGAGACAGCTGAAAAGGAACTTTTGTCTATCTCTATTTCTAAAAGCAGCCCATCGCATCGGGGACTGCAACCAGTTTAACTTGAGGTAGGCTTATGGCAGCGTAACTATGCTGCCATACGCTACTAAGAGAGGGGAGTGACAAAGGGACTTCACTCCTATCTCTCGTGCGTAATGCCAGACCCATACGCGTACGGAAAGTGTGTGGGAGTTTGGAACCTGTCCACAGTTATAAAGTCAAGTCCTTCCAAATAGTAGCTATTAAACACCTTGGAAATCAACTGTTCTTGGTGGATGAGTATATAAAAGTGAATAAAATTGGGACAAAGGAAATGTGGTAAACATTGGGTCCCCTCAATCATTGTTGTTTGGTTATTTCCAAATTGCAGGTTTTTCTCTGAAATGCAAGAAGTGTGTGGGTACAAATTCCTCCTCCTGCATTGGATCAACGATGGCATGCCCAGCGGATAATGTTTGTGGCTCTAGTTTTTCAGCAGTGACAGCAAGTAAGTTGTAGGGAATGTTGTATGGGCTTTGACTTTTTTAAGTCACAAAACAATTGTTCCTATCTTAAAATTAATAGAGAATCACTCTATCTGTAAAAAGTTTTGTGTTACTGTTTCTGTCACTTGGTGCCTTCAGACCAGGACATAGATATGGGAATTGTACTGACTGTCAGTCTAAGCATTGACATCAGTCAGACTCAAAGGGGTTAAACCCTGTTACATGCAGAGCCCTATCCAAAAAGCTGATTTATTTCAACTGTAGTTAGTTGCATAATCTAGGTGTGGTCATTGTCATACTATGAAAGGATTGAGGACAATGCTGCGCTATTTATCTGGATTATTAAAGGAATCCTGAAACAAAGACGAGACAGATGAATAATAGGTACATGAATAGAGCTAGACTCCTGATACACAGGAGAGGGGTAATCAAGAACAAAACAAAAAACAGGAGAAAATTTATAGAAGGGTTTTATGTACTGTAAAGCTTATATAAGAGACATTTCTTATTGTGTGATTGTTTGTCATTTTTATATGTACTAACCATGTTTACTGAGGAAGCTTCATATTTAAGTTTGCTAAACCGAACAAAAAGTGTTACAACAATAAACAAAAAGTAATTGACAAATACCCTTTGAACCAGAAAAGTAACACCAGGGTCACCTCATATTTTACAACTGAAAGCGATTCTTTAACCTCTGGAGAAGTGGGTGGTTGCAAATCGGGTTTGTAAGAAGAAGCGCTGGTTCGCTAGAAAGTAAGGGAGAAGGAGGTCACTGGGAACTTTATGTGTCAGTGGCTTAAAGTCTACCATAAGTTAGTTATCTTGATGAGACTTCAACCTGAATCCATGTATCTAAACATAGAAGCAAGGGCTCTGCTAAACGGGATGACAATGGGGAACTCCAGCAATGTAACATTTAGTTACTTCCAAAACATATTTAAATAATGCTTAAATAATGCTTGTTAATTTTGAACAGATGGGTTGATAATCCAGCAGGTATATGAGCTGTCTTGCATATCTCAAGATCATTGTAACACACCAGGAAGTACAACCTCCCCAACTACAAAGATCAAGATGGGAACTACCTGTTGCTATACCGATGACTGTATACCACCAATGCCTACATGTAAGTGCTTCAATTTCTTCTCTGTATTATATTTGTGGTTCTTCTATATAAATGAAATCATTATACTTGGAGAGAAGTGAGGTTACTTGTGTCACTTAATTGATGGGTTGAGTGTCAATTGATGGTGAGATTGTACAAATTCTGAGGATAATCCAGAGGAAGTACCAAATCAGAATGTAGAGTGTCACACCATACCTGCCGAAAAAGCAAAAGGTTGGAATGAACCTGACAGCTACGATCGAAGGGGTTTTTTTACAGGAGCGGGAAGGAGTAGAATATACAGACTCCCGGACGTATAACATATACGCCCGGAGTTTAACATTTTTGACTACTGCACATGCGCAGTAAATTTATAACGTAATCTACGTATCTTTTCCATACGTAGATTGCGTCTATGTGGTCTTTAAAACCGCATATACGCAATCTATGTATGGAAAAGATACGTAGATTACGTTATAAATTTACTGTGCATGCGCAGTAGTAAAAAACGTTAAACTCCAGATGTATATGTTATACATCCGGGAGTTTGCATACGACCCGCTGTCCTTAATGCACCAATTATTGTACCAATGTAACGGCCAAGATGTCAGGATAACCATACAAAGACATGCTAGCACTGGAGGTCTGCTCTGTGAGGACAGGTAGTTGTTCTGTTCAGTCATGTTTTCCGCTCATAAACAGAGCAGTTGCCGTTCTGCACAACTGTGTACCATCAATGGTAGTAAATATGCACAAGATGGCTACTAGCATCCTAGACCTCACAGATAGTCATTGGAGGATTTATTAGCGGACAGTGCTTTTAGCAATCTGCAGTTGTTAGTTTTACCTTAATTATCTGAATGAAGTTATTTATCAACTGAAGGTTTTGAAACGCTGTTTGTTTTTTGATGTCTACAATATATTTATATATAATTAATTAACAATTATATTTATTGGGCCGTATTCAGAGATCTGTCAGCGAAAGGTTCGCAATTATACGCACAGATGTTGCTAGGCAACACCCATGACACTCCCCTCACATGGACGGGTTGTCCTTGACTTACGAGTGAACCAAGCACCCTTATCTTTAAGTGTGCATTTCCGTGCATATAATACTTCCGTACGTGTGTATCTAACTAACCACGCCCTCAAACGGTCAATTAAATGCCTCCCCCGACCCACTTTCACGTATCTTTCTCCGGACGGATTATAACCATGCCCCTCAGTACGTATTTTCCCAAGTGCGATTCACAAGTCCGTGCCTAAGGGTCTTTCCTGCGTAAAATCAACGTAGATAGTGTAAATTTAGTTACTACACATGCGCAGTTCATCCGATCCAAAAACGGTTCTCTGAACACGGCCCATTTGCTTTAAAAGAATAAAAAAAAGACTTTCCCCGGCAATGTTAACTAGCCTGTCAGCTAGCACTGGTGGTAAAAAAAAAATAAACAAAAAAAAAGAAGAATTGTGGGCTTCTGATTTTACTGATACTAGTCTTAGACTCTTAACAACCATATAAAGGAAACCTATTACATGGGGCCAACTCAGGCCTTGTTATCTACAGTACCAATGGTCCATGTTTTCCTATTTTCCTCTAGAAAAACTGATTTATCCAGAAATGGATGGTGGGTAATAGTGTTATTAATGTAAGAAAGGTATGAATTATATATTTGCACTGGAGCACAAACAGTAGCCAGGGCATGCTGGCATTTCAGCAATCATTCAAGGTTTGTTGGCATCTGTAAAGCGCAATGGAAAATAAAAATAAAACCCTCTCACGAAGTATAGAAAATACTCCTCAATACACCCCTTTGGATATCTTCATATCCAATCAAGTTGGCTAGACAAACATATCAGATTCTTGGTTAGTTGGGATTCCTTTATCTCAACTGAAACTGATACTATATGGAGTGCTATTTATGTGTAATAATTTCTTACATGTGGTGGGTTCATGTCTGCACTTTCAGCTTTACAACGCAACTTAATACATAATAGTCAGACGTATGTGAAGCTTATTTGCTTTTTTCAAATGCAGATTACATTTTTAAAAGATATTTTAAGTAATGTGAGTACTTTAGACTGTTGGTTACTGGACAAGATCTTATCTGTGGGGAATTTGCATGTTCTCTCTGTGTCTGTGTATGTTTTCCCCAAGTGCTCTGATTTCCTTCCAGTTACCAAAAAAACATACAAATAGGTCAATTGACAAATAGAATGGACAGGCTTGATAGGCAAAATAGTTCTTGTCTGCCATCGTTTCAATATGTCTATGAAAATTATTCACACTCAATCCTAATCACCTACAAACTGATTGTGTTTGGCCATGGACAAGAAAGGTCAGTTTAAGTCAAATAAGTAAGAGGGTTTTCTTGACGGGAATCAGAAGAAATGTTCGGGTAGACACGTAGAGATTCAGGAGGGTCTTAGTTTTAACAAAGAGAGACCTTTTTTATGCCAATGAGACACCTTAATATTGGAAAGTCGTGATCAGCTGAATCTTATTGGAAACTTATCAGTTACAACACCATCCATTGTGTATATATAATGTCCCAGTCTGCCCACTGAGTGACAGAGTATCCTTGTAAAGCTCTTGTGCTGGTTCTATGCATTAATGGTCAGTACTGGTCTTGATAATATTTTTCTGTTTACATTATTTTCCAGATCGCATTTGAGCACGTTGTGCTATTTGTTTTCTTTTACTATAAATCCTTTTGTGCCTTGGAACCACAACAATCCAGAATTTTCTTTCAGGGAATTTTTCTGTTGTTTCTTATATTTATAGATATACAGTATTCCAGCATAACAACAAAAGAGGTGTGAAGTATAAAGTGTTCATTTTTATGTTTGACAGTACCTGGGGATAGTGTCCAACCAAATGGACTAATCTGCAGCTCGTGCATTTCTCAAACTGACTGGTGTTACACCAAGGGCACCATGAAATGTACCGGAGATGAAATTATGTGTCTTCTTCAGCGCGGCAATGTTTACGGTAACCTTCTCCATATTTTTGTTGCTTGTGTATTCGCCAAATCTTACATAAATGAAGAAACACCCCTATAGAATATAGTGATTAACAAGATCAAGACTTACAATGGGGCTGTGCTCTGAGCCAGTAGAGATCCCATATTGGGTCTTTGCTTTATCCATGATTATGTGTGAGCTCATGCGCTCTAAGTTCAATTTTAGGTACCATACCTTAAAACTAAATATGGGTACAAATTAGAAGTCTTGATAGCCCAGGCAATGTAAAATATGGGTGTGGGTCACCGCTACGAACTGCCCTTTTCGAAAGGGCTGTTCTCTCAAAGCCAGTTCTTAACTGCATAGGAATTTGATTGCTTTTGCCTCACAGAGGCAAAGCAATCGATCTCGGGACCACCAAAGATAAAGCTCTGAATGTTAAGTCTAAATTTTACCCCTACCCTTTCCCTAATACTTACCCTAGCTCTCCCCTTCCATGACCCAAACTATAAAACTCCCCTTCCATTAGCCTAGCCCTTCCTTTTCCACAGCCTTAACCTAAGGGTCAGATTTACTAAGCTGCGGGTTTGGACAAGTAGAGATCTTGCCTATAACAACCAATCAGATTCTAACTCTCACTTTCTTTTTACATACTAGAGAATGTCAACTAAAATCTGATTGGTTGCTATGGGTAACATCTCCACATTTCCAAACCCGCAGCTTAGATAATCTGGCCCTAAGACTCCCTTCCTCGTAGCCTGACCCTAAAACTCCCCTCCCTGCATCCTAACCCTAATACTCCCATTCCCACAGCCTAACCCTAAGACTCCCATCCCTGCAGCCTAACCCTAATACTTCCCTGCCTGTAGTCTAAAAATGACAGTAACCCTTCACTTCTATTACCCTAACCCTCCCTTCCCCATAGCCTGACCCTAAAAGTCCCTGGAGAGTGTTACTTACCTCTCTGGAGGCATCCAATGTGATGGGCGATGGTCTAGCAGCTAGTGAAAAATGAATGGGTAAGTATGCCGATTGGCATACTTACCCATTCTAAAGACAACATTCAAAAAGATTGCATTTTTGAAATAGAGACTGCCGAAAACTAGTTTTCAACTGTCTCTACTTCTATAAGACAGCATTTGCGGCGGCAACATGCACCGGTAAAACACGCCCTTACTTTAACATAAGGTAATGAAGTCTTGACTGCAAACTGTCCAACTGTCAGAAAACATTGCCAAAAAAAAATGTGGATTGCTGAGAGTACTGCACGCGCAAAATGCAAAAAGCAGGTGTTTTCCGATCCAAGCAATCTGGTCTGGATCTGGTCCTAGGTCATTGTCAGGAGTTCTCTTGACAAAACTCATGACAAGAGATTGTTATTATTTTTTGTTTTACTCTCTGATATCAGAATTAAATTACCAAAACCTTCTGCCAACTCATAAAGCTGTGTGACAACCTAGAGATCCTGGTCTATACTGTGGTTAACTTCAAAACAGGTTAAGAATTACTTACTTTAAAAAGGATAAGAAATAATTTAATACAATTTTCAATAGGCAGCTATCAAATTTGGTAAAAATAAGGACGTGGAGCTTAGAACTTTCAGATATGTTTAAGAAGGGCAAACACAATCGTAATTGGTTTTAGTATTTATTTATATCTGATGCTCTACCAGTCATCTGCAACAGAATAATGAACTATGAAATCATATAATGTGGGTTTGTTAATGTGCAGCCAAATATATACTAGACAATGGGGTAGATCCAGAACTCCACTTGCAATCCGTTTACTAGCGTAGCTTATTTACGCGTGCGTGCCTTCTATACACTCCCCTTGGCACACCCCTTGAATGTATGTATTTTGTCCGAGTTCCGCTTTCCAAATCCTACCTTAACTTTTGCCCACGTAACCAATGTCATCCGTTCACGTACGGATGTGCAACACATATTTACGCAGCTAAGCACGTCCATACTGTACACTTTAAATACAAACCCCCGCCTACATAGCGTATTTCAGACGTATTTTTAACTCACGGAAAATTGGCACACCCACACGTACAGATTTACGTGACAAATACGTGGATGACCCATACGTTCACATTTATGCTACATTACGGAACGCATGCGCAGTACTTACCAAAACACAATTTTACGTGTCCGCCACACGTAAAATCGCTCACAAGCGTTGTTCTGGATCTGCCCCAATGTGTTATGTCAAAAAATTACAATCGACTATAAAAACTACTGAATAGAATTTTACTAGCATTCCAGTAATCAGTGCATACAACAGAGATTTATAGTGACCATAACCCAATTTAAAAAGCTTACTTATAGCTACCACTGAATACAGAAAACATCCTAGTTAACACTATCCAATGCAGAGAGCATAGTAATGACCATCACGTGATGCAGATAGCATCCTACAGGCCACCACTCAATCCAGATAGCATCCTAGTGCTCATCACCCAATACAGATAGCATCCTAGTGCCCACCACCCAATATAGATAGCATCCTAGTGCCCATCACCCAATACAGATAGCATCCTAGTGCCTACCACCCAATACAGATAGCATCCTAGTGATCAATACTTTGATGGGTGGATTTGCACATAAAAGATATGAAGGAAATGCAAATGTATGTAAATAATTAATTAAACCTTTACTGTAAATAAAACATATAACATATAAATTCATAAAATTAAATAAAAAAATTAAAGAGGCGCTGGAGGGACATAAACCTATTCCAAGGCTGCAGGTGGAAAGTGAACTCCTGACCAGGGTGCTGCTATAGGATGTCCAGGCAGCAAGACAGACAACCATGGGAAAGTACTGTAGAAGCTGTTTTGGAGGGGAAAGTCCTTGGAACCATTAACAGCAAGTACTTTGGGGCTGATCCAGACCTAGTTAAGTGCTTGAACTTAGTTACTCCTGGGCTAAACCATGTTGTTTGCAGGGGAGTCATATTTTATCTGTTGCAAACAGTATTAGAGTTGAGAGGTGATGTTTCCTATCCCAAGTATAAATAACAGTGTGATAGTAAAGCTGGTCAGTATCTGTATGCAGTAAGAATTTCAAAGATATTTCCCTGCATGCAAAGAATACAATTACCTTGACTCCCCCGGAAATCAACAAGGTTTAACCCAGGAGTAACTAAGTTCAAGCACTTAACTAGGTCAGGATCAGCCCCTTGATGTGTTTCAGGCCTGAAATGCATCAGGTGCTTGCTGTTAGTGGTTGCAAAAAAATTTCCCTCTAAAGGGACTTCTGCGGTTTCCCTTGTGAAGGGGCTCCCACCCAAAATGCGTTAAGTGCTGAAGTGAATAAGCATTGTTGAGACCCAGGGGAGGATAGCTACAGAATGAGATTCTTCCAAAAGATTATCTCCTTTCACCTATAGTTGTGCTCAGTTAAATCTTTCCCAAAATTAGGCAAATTTCTGCCATTTATGGTGGGCCCACGTGCTGGAGAAAGCTCAATAGGGCTTCAGAATTCATTACACCTTTGTTTACTAACAATTAGCAATTCTCAATTAATAAAATAATGTATTTTTCAGCACAATATTTCAATTCAGCACTGCAAATGTAGGGAGAATATATAAATAGGGAGATGGAGGTGTAATTTTAACCTCCTATCTTTACCTACAGTTATGGTCAGTTAAACATTTCCCCAAAACAGGGACAATTGTTCCATGCATGGCGGGCACACCTGCTGGGGAAAGCTGAACAGGGCTTTAGAAATCATTAAAACTTTCTTTTCTTACCAATTTGCAGCTATTGGCTTCTTGCAGAGACCAGACAATGGACCTGACACCACCCATTTAATCTCCTACAGAAAGAATGTATGGTTGATTCATTCTGTAAATTAAATGGACAAAGTCAGCTCCATTGTCTGCACTCTGCAGGAAGCCAGCAGCTGCTAATGGTAAATAAACAACGTTTTAGTGATTTACTAATGGGCTGCAATCTAGCTTCCCTACCATGTCACGAAATGAGCATCATTGAGAGTAAGCTTTTTCTAATTTTATATGTGCCCAGATTACATTTTAATTGTTAAATTTGGCCTTAAATGCAATAATAATTTCTTACAAAATGTTTTTTTACCTTCTTTAAATACGTTATCTCTAATATGTATTCTCATCTTTACAGCACCAGTGAAACAATCTTTTGCCTTCCGTGGTTGTGCCACTCCAAGTTTTTGTGCCCTAGGCAGCCATTCGGTGACATTAGGTGAAACCTCGATGAATGTGTCAATTACCTGCACCAGTGGAAATGTTAGCCTGCGTCATAGCCTATTATTAGTTTTTGTTGCTGCTGTAGCTAAATTTGAGTTTTTTTAAAATTCAGGGAATTGGAAATTGTTTTAAAATAACTAAAAATATCTAAATATTTTATAAAAGTTCTTTTGATTTTGTAATATTAATTTTTGATGCATGAATATACACTAATATAGTAATAAAAAAATATATATACAATGTGAGATTTGTATTCTAATTACCCTATCTATATATTTACATTGACATCAATTCTGTCATCATAACGCAATGACTTCTGTAACTGAATCAGCATCAGCTAGATTTTTAAAAACTTGAGGGTGTCAGGGAGATCACACACTCTTCAGTGAGTCCGGGAGATCACCCACTTTTCATGAAGTCTCCCTGTTGTTAATCTATTATTTATAAATCCCTTCATGTGTTGCCAGGTATCAGCAATGCCTTTGCATGTTGGAGTATGCTTGGAGTGTTAGTTTTCAAACGTTACCTATGACTGCTCTAGCCAAACTTAGTACAGGGGAATATGACAAAAACTTCTATATTTTTACTAATATAAAAGCAATAACAAGAACTACATGCTGTAGGTAAATATAAGTGGAGATATATTTGAACTCAGTCAGAGCATAAATTCATACCTCCCAACATTAGCAAAACTGAAAACAGGACAAATAAGCCCGTCCCTGGTCCCGTACAAACTCTGTCCTGGCCCGCCCATTCCTGGACAAACTCTGCCTGTCCCGCCCCCATACCTGTACAAAATCTGCCTGCCACGCCACCATTCCTGTACAAAATCTGCCCTGACCCGCCCATTCCTGTACAAACTCTGCCTGCCTGTTACGGCACACCGGAATTATCTGGAATGAGAACTGGAGTGACCGCAAGAGAGAAGAGGTCATTTTACGGCACCCCGGGATTACCTGGGATGAGTACCGGGGTGGCCGCAAGAGAGAAAGTCGGCTGCCGGGGCACGGGAACTTTGTTATCAGGTGATTTTCACTAGAGCACCTGATGGTGGGATGGATTTGGCTGCGCCCCAACAACAGGTCGTGCCCCGCTGAACCAGACCCGTGGAAGGAAGAAAGGAAACCCAAGGTGGATACCAGACAGTGGAGGAAGATGAAGTCAGGTAAGCGGGAATCAGACCAGGCCGGAAGGGACCGACCTGCCACAAACTACATGAAACACTGAACCAGGCATGGCGGACGAGAGGTAGTTCACGGGACTGGACAAGATGGACTAGGGCTTGCACACATACAGCGGGACCTCTGAAGAGGTAACATGAACAGGCACTCTAGGGAAGATAAGGAGTAAAAGGGAAGGTAGCTAAACAAAGGAGGGAGAACCAGGGCTATATACAGTGAAGGAAACAGAGGCAGGAATAAGGCAGGATATGGGGGCAAACAGCGGTCAATTCACTAGGCACAAAGCACTAGGCACACAGTGATAGCAGATCACAGCACTGGCAACAGATACTATAACCAGCGCAGGAGTGATGACAGAGGGGTTCTAAAATAGGGTGTGCTATCCTGTGATTGACCAGCCCATAACCAGCCCCCCTAGTGAGAAAGCGTTCCCCTGACAAGTATAGTGCTGGCACGTGGGACACGCGCCTGAGAGAGAAACGGCGCCCATGTGTCTGGTAACCAGGACGCCGTTGCGAGGAGAGCAGTCGGCAGGGGAATCCCCAAAGGTAAGCCTGATAGAGCGGGATGGGCGGCCAGCGACACAGGCAGCTAGCCGTTCGCACATGGCGACGGCAGCTGTAACACTGCCACGCCACCATTCCTGTACAAACTCTGCCTGCCACAACACCATTCCTGTACAAACTCTGCCCTGCCCATTCCTGTACAAAATCTGCCTGCCACACCACCATTCCTGTACAAAATTTGTCCTGACCCGCCCATTCCTGTACAAACTCTGTCCTACCACAGCCATTCCTGTACAAACTCTGCCTGCCACGCCACCATTCCTGTACAAAATCTGAATGCCACGCCACCATTCCTGCACAAACTCTGTTCTGCCCTGCCCATTTCTGTACAAACTCTGCCTGCCATGCAACCATTCCTGCACAAACTCTGTTCTGCCCTGCCCATTTCTGTACAAACTCTGCCTGCCACGCCACCATTCCTGTACAAAATCTGTCTTGCTGCGCCCATTCCTGTACAAACTCTGTCCTGCCACCCCCATTCTTGTACAAACTCTGCCCTGACTGGCCCATTCCTGTACAAACTCTGTCCTGCCCTGCCTATTCCTGTACAAACTCTGCCTGCCACACCACCATTCCTGTACAAAATCTGTCCTGCCACGCCACCATTCTTGTACAAATTCTGCCATGCCCTGCCCATTCCTGTACAAACTCTGCCATTTTGTCATAAAACAAAAAATACAAAAAAACAAAGAAAAAATACCCTTATTGAGACAAGGGGGGCGGGACAGCAGGACAGTCACCCGGAATCAGGAGTTGGATGATAAAATTAACTCAATGCCCAAAAAAAGCAGATACAATAAAACACTTTCTAGAGCATTTCCTGAATAATCTAATTTCAAGGCACAGCTGGTTAGGAGTCCTTAAAGACCAACTTGGCCACCTTCCTTCATTTTATTGAGGTTTTTATGTGGTCAGATTTCTATACATTAGGCTACTTACGTAAGTAAGCCTAACTGTAACATCTGCGTATGCGCACACCAGATGTTAATCTGAGGATCTTCAGGCATACGAAATGCAAAAAAAACAAAAAAACTGGTCCGTCTC
>WWET01003500.1:126372-136795 GCA_011038615.1 Limnodynastes dumerilii | reverse complement strand
GGGACGTCCTCCAGCGTCCCTACGCTCACGTTACAGCTGGTGGGCGGGGGAAGGTAAGTAAATGGGGGGGGGGGGGCGTGCTAAGAGGCCATACACTCCTGTGTGAGCGTATGGCCCCTTCCTTACGCCGGGCGAATTTAGGGTAGCCTTCAGCCGACGTAAGGAAGGGGCCATACGCCCGCACAGGGGGAGTGCCAGGGGGGAGTCAGCGATGTAACGCTGAGTGTTAGCACGCTCAGCGCTACATCGTAGATCTGAATCAGGCCCATTCTGCAGAAGGGACCCCTCTCTAGCGGATATTATGGCTGGGTGGTTTAATCTGGTCCCTGTGCACTTTGAGCAACATATAAAAAAGTGGTTTGAGAGAAAAGTCCACCTTCATGTAATCAGCCCTATCCTTAGTGATTTTCTGTTCTTGTACGGCTTCAAGGAGAAAATTGTCAATTTCCGTTTTGTATGTAATCAGTCTCATTATTTAATAGACATAGCTCGTATGAATGTATATGTATATTGGATTAAACATATATAAAATGGTTTAAACTTGGATGCACAGCTGCGCCCCAGTGGTTTGACTAAGCCCCCAGTGGTTTGGCCACATCCCCAGTGAGTTGTCCACGCCCCCTTTCATGCCGTAAGCGGCAGCACAGTCATACCTATTACATACCAAGATGGGAGGGACGCAACAAGGTGAGATAGGACACCAAGGGGAGGGCTAAATTCTTACTACCCCCAGTGGCAAACGCAGGATTTTGAAAGGGGGGTTTCCAATTTGTGTAATACATCTGGGGTATAATAGCATATCTCCCAACATTTTGAAGCCCAATAACGTGACAAATAGCTCCGCCCCGTTCAAGCTCTGCTCTCGCCCTGCCCCCACTGTGAGCGTGTGTTAGGGAATTAGACTGCAATGCGGCAGAGGTTGAAGTACTGTTTAAAATTGTAAAGAGCTAATTAATATGATGTTAAAAAACATATGTAAAATGATAATACTGATAATTTGGTCGTACTATCTGACAGTCAAAATATCTAAGACGTCCATTAACGTTCTTTGTGAAAGCAGGAAGTTTATCATGTAGATTTAAAAATAATAAAAAGAAAATAAATCTACATTAAGGAATTGCGTTGTTATTGTCTGTAACAAGTCCTGTTTTTGATATTTTTAAGTAATTTATCATCTACTTCTTTTACACATCAAAATAGTAATTTTATATTGCAGGAACAGATGTAATATCAATAGCAGCATACAATGCATTAGTGGAGCACATTACACAATGGACCAGCGCCTTTGTCAGTGTATAAGCACTGTTGAATATGTTCTGACACATTTATCATCCTCACCTGCTTTTCCATTGCAGCACAGGCTAGGACCATCTGTCTCCATGACAGTGTACCCCACATGACCGCTAGACCACGCCCCTTTTTCGGGCCCCACGAAGCCACGCCCCTTTTTCAAAATTTTACTTTTTTTGCACATTTTTTTTTTTTTCAGTGTTCAATCTGGGGGTTTTCTGGGCAACCAGAAACCCCCCCTGGGTGCGCCACTGACCCCCCACCCAAAAACAAGGTGTGACACCCCCCTGACTATATATATCAATAAAAACTTAATTAACGGGGGTGGGGGGTGCATTTTAGGTATTTGCCCCAGGTTCCATTTACCCTAGTTATGCTACTGACAGTGGATGCAATGTTAAAGGACATTACCCACAGGAAATGCCTAATATTTAAAGTCCAAGGATAATAATAATATGATAAATGAAATACTCCGATGCTCACCATGCTATGTTTCAAGCAATATAATGTTCCAAGGTTGGTGGCACTCAAAGATTTTCCAAAAGTCAATAAAGGCTTCTCACCAAATAAACAGTGTCCGACGTTTCAGTTTTATTTCAAACTTTCATCAGGGTATACAGTGAACAAATCTAATGCATATATATAGTCTACAAAAGCAATAGAAAATTTACCCCAACTGTATATTCACAATACTACTCCATGGCAGTTGGAACCGAGGGCGCCAAACTGGAAGTACCACACCCGGACTTCTGTTTTCCCGAGATACACAGTTGCTATGGTGACAGTAACAATAAAGTCACAACAAAATACATAAAAAGTGAAAATGAATAGCAGAAAGGGATCGGCATGTAAACGGGATACAAATAGAGCAGAGGCAGAATTGATATCCACAAGAATGGAGCAATGAAATAGCAGTGAAAAATGTACGTATAAGCAAGAAGGAGCTAAAACTAAAGTAGAATTGATGATCCCATATAACCAATATATTTAGATTACATGAAGGCACTCCACATGTAATATCTTTCACAGAGCATGCACAAATCAACAAATGTAATCAGCACATGTATGTATATATATATATGTGCCCCCACTTATGAGAGGGGGTGACCGGGATTTGATTCTCCAGAGACGAGAAAGCACGTGGATACATAAACTTAAAACTGTTACACCAAATGGACTTAATGAAATGTTGCCACTTAGTTGCTTTTTTATAATTTTTTTCATTGCTTAAATAATCCTATGATCATATTTCATTGCAAATTGTCTTTTTTGAACTTGATTGTTTACTTCTTATGTTTTTTTTAATGATATCTTGCCTGCTTTATTGGTACTTTTCTATTTTTATACTGTGATACTTGATTCAAGATATTGATACAGGGTTTGTGTCTCTTGATGTCTTTAAAATGCTATTATACCTATGTTACTTCATTCCAATTTGGGTATCATTTGTCATCTGTCTATATGGACAATTTGATTTATTTCCATTTTTTCTGACTTCTTGCCAAGATCCCCTAATAGGTACATTTGTGCTGATGTTTTTTCAGTTAGTGATATTATATTTGGGTCTTTTCTAATTGGTGGCTAGTGCCCATAACTTTTCTGAATATGTTCCCTATAAACATGTTCCCTTAGGTAGTTTTTGTATCCATCTTCTAGTTATATTATTGTTTTTTCACTGTGACCACTTTGATTGATTAATATCACTTCTGTATATGCTATATGTTTAACATTGCTTATATGTATCTTGGAGAATTCTGATATTATTAAATGAATTATTTTGCACTGTAATTATTGTACCACCGTGATATTGTGAGAACATTTGCCAAAATTACTATTGTGAACTTAGATATATGTCCGTTGATCATATGTATTTTGTTTTAACCAGACCGCTAGCGCACTCTCCCCTCGCAGACCTGGTAGCTGTGGTGACTGACAGGGACTGCTTACCCCGCCTACGTTACCAGGGTAACCTGAGGCGGCAGGGCTGCAGCGACTTCCGGCATCGGGCTAGCCAGGGAGACACGAGGAGGAGGTAAGTGCGGTTCTTTTTAACTTTTACTATATATATTAGTTTGTTAAAGTAATATACACGGCAGGTGCACTGGGCAGGGAATTTGTACAAAAAGCAGGGCATTGCCTGGCACTCTAGCCATTACTCAGTAACTAAATATGAATTTCTATCTTTAAAATAAAAACCAGAGAATTAGTTACAAAAATCTGCAGAAATTTGATAAGCTGCTCCGCCAACATCAAGGCTTCTCTGTGGGAGCGGTCCTAACTCTAATATTAACTCTAAATAGAGCCCTAACTTTAGGTCAAATATCCAATATTTATATATATATATACTCTTTATTAAATTGATTTGATTAAATCCATTTTGTGTGTTTATATATTTTAGTACCCAGCATTAGTATATTTTGGATAGATTGTCCTGATTTTGCTGTTCTTAGCTTAGCATTAATTGAAATATCTGTGATAATTTGTCTTTGTTCAAATTTATTTAACCTTTGACATATAGGATTTATTTTTTTCTCTTTTATTGTTCTGAATTTATTATATATTTTTTTAATTGTTTCCCGAATCCTGATTGTAATTGGCTCAATTTAAAGTTGGAATATTGGTCTGTAATCGTGCTTAATGAAGTGCTGTTTTTTCTGTGCGTATTATTAGGATCAGTTAAACTGCACATGTGTAGTAACTTTTTTATGCAAGCTATGTAGGATTTTGGCACGGAAATCCATTAGGCACAGACTTCAAATCCGTGCTTAGTTTAATACTTATGGAGGGGCATGGCAGTCCTCCGTAAGTTAGTGGGTGGGGGGAGGCATTTAAATGGCCTATTAAGGGCACGGTTAAGAATGTACGCACGTACCTAAGCAACTTAATCGTAAATATACGCACAGAGAGTTATGGTTGCCATATGGTGGCGAAAGTCTGCTAAAGTCTGTAAGTACAAGCGGAGTGTCATGAGAGTTGCCTTGCCACTTAGGTGCATATTTTTGCAAATCTGTGTGTACTTATTCTACACTGACTGTGAATACGGTCCATTGTGTCTATATAAAACTTGGACCTGTTTTATAGGGATTTGAGAGTTTCTTTTTACCTTAAACACACATTAATGATACATTGTAATCAACAAAAGATAACTCACAGCTGGTTATAAAAGTATATTAAGTGAATGTGTGACTGTTATGAGGCTGCTCCCAGGGCATGGAATCTAACTGGGGTCTGGTCTTCACAAGGGCCCCTGATGGTGGGGATTGACTTGTGTGGCAGCACACCAAGCAGGTCACGGCCCCTGGAAGGCAGCCTTAGGTGTAGCTAAGCACTAATAACCAGACAGGAGTGAAGATATCAGCAGTATTTATTAGTGCACACAAGGTAATACAGAAAACAGGTAAATAGTAAGCGAGGAGCAACAATTAAAATATAATAACAACACAGGTAACAAGACTAGATAAACTACAGGCTATAAACACTACACTATGCGAACAGGAATCAGAGGGAGCACTAAACACAAAGCAGGAGTAACTGGAAATACTAGATATTGGGGTGCAAAACTAAACTGCATACACAAATACAAAAGTACATTAATGCAAACAGAAGTCCAGACTACAGGGCAGGCTATATGCAAAAATACAAGAAACAACTATAAGCAAGGATTCAGGAAACATAAATACATACAGACAGAAGGCAGCTGGTATACAAGGCACAAGATGATGATAGGTAGATCAGAGAGCATACACACACCAGGAACTCAGGCTAATAATTACTAATGAACAGCAAACACTCAGTGAAAGGAAGTTCTATATGTGCAGGTAGAGCGGGTGGAAAATAATTAATTAAACGTCCAGAAACAGCCCCTAGGGGCAGGTCAAGATAATGTCCATGAAACACAATATAGTCCAAGATTGCCCCTAGAGGCGAGATAGGATATTGCACATCCACAAGATGTAACAGTGACATTGCAAAAACCCCCCCCCCCCCTGATGAAATCTTTGTTGATGAAACGCATTGGGTCAGGGAGAACTACTTCTGAGATTACCCGCCAGTTGAGAGTGTTAGCCGATTTAGAATTCCAGGATGCTGGGAAGTCGTATGCTGAACTACCGGCTAGAGCGATAACTTTTAATGTGCTTTTAACTTTTAACCAGTATTATATGACTCTTTAGATGTGGTACACTGCTACTTATAAAAGATTTAACTTTAAACTTTTTATTGTGAAAAAAAAAAATGTATTGCACCATGAAGTGCCCCCTCTTGTATCCTATGAAGGGGACTGCGATTACTCGGATAAGTGACCTGGTGCATCTAATCAATTTAGATGCACCAGGTTACAATTGGTTATTATGTATTTACTCTAGGCCCGGTTCTATTTCCCGCAATGTTGCATTTGGATGTAATGTTAGCTCATTTGCAAATATAAAATTTAATTGCTCAACATTGCGATGATATTGTAAACATCACCATGATGTTAAGCTCAAAACTGCATATTTTCAGAGAGGTGCAAATTACTTAAAACTTAAAATGCTCCCTTCTATTGGCACAAGCAGCAAGCGTTTAATGGCAGCCTGGCTCTGCTGCAATCTGTATGCAAGGGGGTAGCTGCATTTTATTATGTTTCTTGGGAGAGGGGGGTATTTATTTATAAATTTTTATTGTATTTGTTTTTATTATGTCTTTGCGGCTGTATTACATGCCCAATGTTTGCAGCATGCAACTGGTCATAAACACCTAAAATACAGCATCACCCATCCCATCTGCCCTGTTTACCGTGCAATGTGTGTGATAAAAGATTTCTAATAGAATAGGGTGATATGTGCGTGACCTATTAGGCACAATGGGCCTGATCCAGACCTACGCTCATGAAACGCTCATGTGCGTAGCGTATTAGCGCCAGCATACCTTTTACCTCCCCTTGGTCGTACTTAGTTTTGCCTTCTTACACCCAGCAAACCCTACCCTAACTTTTCTGATCGTAACCGGGGGCGTCCGTAAGCTAAATGCTTAGTTACGACGCTTAGCACGCCCCTACTGTACAATTTAAATGCCTCACCCGCCCTTGGCGTGTACTTACGGATTTCGTATACCAGGTACGTCCACTCAACCGTATTTATGAAGGTGTTACGATCAAGGCCCATACGCTCAGAATTTCAAAACGTAACATGAGCGTAACATCTGCCCTGCACATGCGCAGTAAGTACAAATGGTTGTTTTTATGCTTACGCCCGTCGTAAAAATACACCCGAGCGTAGGTCTGGATCAGGCCCAATAATATTTCCATTGCACCTAATAGGTAACACACAGGGAAAAGAATTGCATCAAGTGGAGTGACAGTTATAGAAAAAAAAAATGGACCTTTCTTGTTATCGCCCTCCATTACATAGTAGAAAAAAAACAATGTTTCAATCACCCTCCGGTGCTTCCTTATGGTGGGAATACATGTGAGCACCACAGCATCAACTATATTTAATTTTAGGAGGAGTGACAGTACTTTGGACATATACCCTAATATATAATAATGATAATGGGCATATAATATCATAATGGAGGGCAGATAACAGGAAAGGTCCAGAAAAATTGTATAAAATAAAATAAAGCTTCCTTCCAGCACACACCTATAATACACTTTCTTTATCACATACACCGTGCACCACCGCATGATACTTTTATCACACAATGCAATCCATAGTACATTCTCTCTGACACACACAAACACACACAGTTCCTAATCCGATAAAGTCTACGTAGATGGGTTTGAGGGATCCAGATGGCAAAGAAATCCTGGTCGGGCATGGGGAAAGTCAGTGTCTGGGGCACATAAGGATTTCCCATTGCCACAGGAAACCAACAGAGGTGGGGATTGCAATGCAGATTCGGAAATCAGGGCGGTGATAAGCAGATCTCCATGGATCTGCATTCGTACAGACACAGATCCATGCAGTAAAGTTAGGGTTGGACTATGGACTGTCATGATTCTGCTATATCCTCTCTGCACTTGATAGTTCCTTTGTTTACCTTTTTCTAGTCACATGACTCCTTTCAGTTCTAACACTGCTGGTGTGCACTTCTGCTACAGGCATGTCACAGGTGCTATTGATTGCCTTGCTAAACTCCTCACTCACCTGCACTATTTAAGGGCCTGTCTGACATCACTTCGCTGTCAGAACAACAGATTGCCTTCTCTGCCGATCCGTGTCCTCAAGCTCGCTCGTGTGTTCTGGCTCCCTGGTTCCAGTATCTCATTGTGCCTCCAGTTTCCTGTCGCTGGTTCCTGTCTCTCTCTCTCTGTTTCCAGTTCCAGTGTTTCATCATCCCTGGTCTAATTACTGCTGTGTCTCCTGGTTCCAGCACAGCTCCACCTGTCAACATATTCAGCCTCTGCTGCAGTGTCTCCACTACCTGCACTACTGAACCCAGCATTTCCTGCAGCTACTACTTCTGCTCTCCATGGATCCCGCCTCACCGTCTCTGCGCTTGGTTGGAGGGCCACAACCTACCCGTTTCCTGCAGCCAAATTCATCCCCACCATCAGGGGCTCTGGTGAATACCTGGTCTGTGGTTAGACTCTGCGTCTCTGGTCTGGCGTGGTCCGTTTCCGGACCGACGCTGAGCCCGGTGAGTGACATGGACACGGAAGTGTAGTTCCAGACCCCTAAATGTACGGAAAGCATGTGGAGGTCTGGATTCAGTCCTATGTCACAAACAAGCAGTAAGGAACTTGAGGAAATGAAAGATATTCCTAAGCAGATGTTGAGAGTATAATGTATGCAAGCACTGGGACTGGCCCCGACATCACACATGCATTGAGCTGGTAAGTCAATTTTCCACTAATCCTGGAAGACAACACTGGATCACTGGAACAAGAATCCTTAGGTATGTAAAGGGCCCATGTTCAGGAGATACAACTTTTAAAGTGTTTTGTGATGCTGATTGGCTCTCCTACACAGGATTCTTGTTTGTCTTAACAAGCAGAATGCAACCCAACCTGACCTTTTCTACAACTTTGGTGAAATATATGGCACTCAGAGACACAGGATTAACAAAACTTTGTACAAACTTGGGTTCATTTGTAAAAGTGATATTATTAACATTGGGACGAATCCAGAAGTAAGACCGTCAGGTCACTTACACACGCAAGGTTTGAGACCGAAGGTTTTTCCGAATTTTGAGTTGATTACAAATGACTTGCACAGAGTATGGGAGGAAACATTGACCAAGTGCTCCTTAGACTTACTGCAGATCTTAACACAACATTATGAATTATCTTTAACTAAAATTAATGAGGATATTAGCCGTATTAGTGAAGGATTAAAGGAATATGAAAATCAAGAAAATTTTCAGACTTTATACACTAAGTATAAAGTAGATATTCAGAGCTTGGAAGAAAAAATTAAACAGACCAAATATGAGAAATTTACAAGAGATAAAACAGATTTCAGTCAGAACATAGTGTACACTTGGCGGGCGGAGTATAAATCCTTTAGACGCAATAAAAGAAATATAACTCCATTTAATTCTGATTTGGATTCCACAGATGGGGAGGATTCAAGTTCCGGATCCACCAACCTAATCCCCAGCTCGCAACCCTCTGCCTCTGCTTCTCCTTTTTTAGGAAACCCTCAAGGAGCACTATCTGCCCCAATGAATACAAGATCAGGCGCGGGGGGAAATCCTGGAAGAGGAAATTACAGAGGGTACAACAAAAGGCGTCAGAGAAGTCGCAGGATGTTTTAGAGTCAACTGATGACTCACTCCAGATTGTCAACCTTTCTTCACATAACCTATCAGGAGCTCATAAAAAGGTACTTTCAAAGGGTTTTTCATATTGTTTACCCACTGACAGTGATCGTTTCATCTTAGAGAAAGATTTACATCTTTATTTGAGGAAACTCGCTCTCCATGTTACTTATAACAAAAACAAAGATGGGGATCAGCTGTTAGAAAATGAGACAAATATATTGTTGAGCCTTGATGAGAATGACAGGATGATGGTTGATTATCTGGAGGAATTAGAAAATGAAAGCGGGCAAGAAACTGGTAAAATACCACTCTTACGTCCAAAATCTCAATTTTTTCCGGATCTGGAGAAATTTCCAGCTTTAAGTGTATTTAAGAGATTAGTCACAAAAGATTTTGACAAATTAAAGAAACCAAAAGGACATAGGAGCATGTACCATAATATCACACGGGAAGAGAAAGAGGTAGTGAAGGAAATTAAGGAATGGCAGGATGTTGTTTTGAAACCATCGGACAAGGGAGGCAATTGTGTTATCTGGCCAGTTGATATGTATACTAAGGAAGCATACAAACAACTCAATAATCAGGAGTGTTATAAAAAATTATTAGGGGACCCTACTGAAGAGTTCCTTACTGCATATAAGGCCAAATTGTTAATAGCAAAACAAGAAGGGGTAATCAGTAATTCCACATTTCGTTTCCTATCAGTTGACCACCCGAGAGTGGCAAGTTTTTATCTATTGCCTAAAGTGCATAAGAATTTACTCTGTCCTCCCGGACGCCCTATAGTGTCCGGGAATTTATCCTTAACCGAAAAGGCTAGTAAGTATGTCGATCAACACTTACGACCCTTTGTGGCTACACTCCCGTCATATGTTAGAGATACTTGTGATCTCCTGGCACATCTGGATGGTATCACGCTGATGCCTAACACCTGGCTTGTATGTCTGGATGTAGAATCTTTGTATACAAGCATCCAGCATACAACGGGAATAAAAGCAGTAAAATACTTTCTGCAGTCAGGTGTTGAGGATCCCCATAATATTTTTTTGATTGATTTGCTGAATTTCGTGCTGAAGAGAAATTATTTTCTCTTCAACGGCCAATTCTTCCTGCAGGTGAGGGGCACCGCGATGGGGACAGCGTGTGCCCCTACCTATGCTAACCTTTATCTAGGCTGGTGGGAGCAGGACGTCGTTTTTTCGGAAGAAAATGAGAATTACACCTCTCACGTGTTACTATGGTTACGCTATATAGACGACGTCCTGCTCCTCTGGCAAGGTGAAGAAAACCTGTTGAATTCCTTTGTCTCAACTCTAAACCACAATGAGTGGAATTTGAGACTCACTATGACTAAAAGTCTCACTAAGGTGGATTTTTTAGATGTGTCCAT
>WWET01003500.1:69624-96835 GCA_011038615.1 Limnodynastes dumerilii | reverse complement strand
TGGAGAGACATGATGGGGGATACTGGGTGTTGGAGAGACATGATGGGGGATACTGGGTGTTGGAGAGACATGATGGGGGATACTGGGTGTTGGAGAGACATGATGGGGGATACTGGGTGTTGGAGAGACATGATGGGGGATACTGGGTGTTGGAGAGACATGATGGGGGATACTGGGTGTTGGAGAGACATGATGGGGGATACTGGGTGTTGGAGAGACATGATGGGGGATACTGGGTGTTGGAGAGACATGATGGGGGATACTGGGTGTTGGAGAGACATGATGGGGGATACTGGGTGTTGGAGAGACATGATGGGGGATACTGGGTGTTGGAGAGACATGATGGGGGATACTGGGTGTTGGAGAGACATGATGGGGGATACTGGGTGTTGGAGAGACATGATGGGGGATACTGGGTACTGGGGAGACATGCTGGGGATACTGGGAGCTGGATACACATGATGGCGGATGCTGGGTTCTGAATACACGGGGAGGGGATACTGGGTGCTGGAGAGACAGGATGGGGGATATATATATGTATAGTGGAGACTAGGACACTATTGTATAGTGGTGGATTTGCTTTGCTTTGTTTTTGGTTACAATTGTGTTGTATGATGACGCTTACTATAATCTAGGATGGTCACTGGTGTCAATTTCAAACTGTTAACCAGAAGGGCGCAAAATTAAAGTGGGAGGCGCCGACAGGATGGGGGATATATATATGTATAGTGGAGACTAGGACACTATTGTATAGTGGTGACTATGATTTGCTTTGTTTTTGGTTACAATTGTGTTGTATGATGACGCTTACTATAATCTAGGATGGTCACTGGTGTCAATTTCAAACTGTTAACCAGAAGGGCGCAAAATTAAAGTTCGCAGGGAGGCGCCGAACACCCTAGCACCGGCCCTGTCCAGAACTCCACTTGCAATCCGTTTACTGGCCGGATCCAGAACTACGTGTATAAAACGTACACTAGTGTAGTGTATTTACGCTAGGGTACCTTCTAAGCACTCCCCTAGGCACTCCCCTCCCCTTTCCAAACCCTACCTTAACTTTTCCCAACGTAATCGCTAATGTACGTATAGTTCCTGCGTACTTACGCTGCTAAGCATGCCCATACTGTACAATTTAAATGTCACACCCACCTTTCTAGTGTAAATACAGGTGGCGTATGGCTGGCATGCCCCTACGTACGTTGTTACGTGGATGATAAGTGAATGGCCCATACGCTCTGTTACATGGTGTAACATCTGCCGTGCGCATGCGCAGTAACTACTAATGTGTGAATTTACGCTAACGGCTAGCGTAAATTCAATCGTGGACGTTGTTCTGGATCTACCCACTGGAGTGCGTTACAACAGGTAATGTAGAGCATGAGGTGTTGAGAGAAGAGAATCCCTGAGAAGGACTGCACTTCTTGTGGGGGATTCTATTGTTAGGGGTATCCAGCTGAAAAGAGGTTCTGAAATTAGGTATCAGGTGAAGTGCTTGCCTGGAGCTGCAACTCCACAGGATAAAAAGCGCATTTTAAATATTCTAAAGACACAAAGCAAGGAAAGGGAGACTGATGTCATTATCCATCTCGAAACAAATGACTTGGCCAATGCTGGAGTTGTGGCTGTTAAAGATGAATTTAGAAAGTTGGGAACTGCTCTTAAGTAGGTGGCAAATACTGTTACTTTTTCTGAAGTGCTGCCAGTACACAGAAGAAGAAGAAGGTAGAATGATCCACATTAGTGATTTCAATCTATGGCTTAGGAAGTGGTGTCAAGGATTTGGGTTCATGAAACATAGCCATGCCATCTGGCAAAACAGAAACCTATATAAAAATGATGGCTTGCACCCATCCTCTGTGTGAACAGACATTCTAAGTAAGCAGTTTGAACGCTTTATTAGAAACCATTTAAACTAGATGAAGGGGGCAGTGATATAAATAATAAAAATAGCTGCTCCCCCAACCAAGAAGTGTTGTGTGGCCAGTCAATAATGACAGATGTGGCCAGTCAATAATGACAGATAATATAGCCTCAACAACTGATGGAGAAGAAAATATAAAAATCAATAATAATAAACTAAAGAATAGGAGATTCATAATGCAACCTCTCAAAGCAATGTGTGCAAATGCTAGCATCTTAGGAAATAAAATCCCTGAACTAACTGCAAAAATGTCAAGGGATGACTTGGATATTGTGGGAATCATGGTGCAATGAAAATAATGACTGGGACCTAGCTATATAGGGTTATAATTTATTTAGGAAGGATAGAGTAGGAAAAATTGGAGGATGCATATTAATATATGTTAATGAAGGGTTAAATTCAACTTTAAAAGGGAGTATTGGAGAAAAAGTGAGGCGCTTTGGGTAACCATAGAAACCCAGAGGGTTATTTTTCGTACTGGAGTGATATATAGGCCACCATGGCAAGAAGAGGAAATGGACAATGTCCTATTGCAAGACATTGCTAAAATGGCATTGAAAGAAGAGGTAATGATCATAGGAGAGTTTAATCTACCTGATGTAAACTGGGGTGAGTCTTCAGCAAGCTCCACTAGAAGTAGGAACATTTTAAATTCATTACATGGAGTGTGCCTTAAGCAACTGGTGAATGAGCCCACTCACAAAGAGGTCATCTTAGATTTGGTACTTACAAATGGTGACAGAATCTCAGAAGTGTCGGTGAGAACTTAGGATCCAGTGACCATCAAGCAGTATGGTTTAGTATAATGACTTAGGGCCTGATCCAGACCTACGACCGCAATCGCCCGCGAGCGTAGCGACCGTTCGCCCGGGCGTAAAAACTTTCACGCCCATAACACTCTCATTGATTGTACCTGCTTACGCCGGCTGAACCCTACCCTAAGATTTTCCAGCGTACGTGCGAATTTTCGTACCCATACGCTGGTCGTACTGGGCTTAGCACGCCCATACTGTACAATTTAAATGGCTATCCCCGCCTCTGTGTAATAACTCGAGCGTCCAGCCTATCGTTGTAAAAAACGCACGCCCCTTGAGCGAAAAATACGCTGAAAATTCGCTCGCTGTACGCTCATGTCCTTCGGTCGACCGGAAGTTGTCATACTGCACATGCGTAGTGCGTTTTTTTTCTCGAATTTTCGCTTACGATGGGCGTACGATCGCTTGCGGTCGTATCTCTGGATCAGGCCCTTAGAGAGACACGTACCACACAAAAACCAGGGTGCTAGAATTTAGGAAGGCGGATTTTGTAGAAATAGGGAAATGTGTAAGCGACTCTTTGGTGGAGTGGAGGCACATGAAAGGGGTACAGGAGCAGTGGGGAAATAAAAAAAATGCATTATTAACAGTAACAGACCTTTGTATAAGAAAGGTTAGAAAAAAACCCAGAAAAAGAAAGCCAATGTGGTTTACAAAAGAAGTAGCAACTATAGTGAGAGCAAAAAAGATGGCCTTTCGGAATTATAAGCAAACTCAAAATGTAAGGCTCAAAACGGAGAGTGGGATTCTTGTTGAGGGTGAAAGGGCTATGGCAGATCATCTTAACAAGTATTTCTGTTTAATATTCACAAAAGAAAGAGAGGGTAAGGGACCACTTTTAAATGGGAGGGCTATTAATACAATGGGGGTAATTACTAAAACTTTCACTGAGGAGCAGGTTAAAAGAACTTTCAAAAGCTGAAAGTGGACAAATTAATGGGAACAGATGAGGATACTAAAAGAGCTTAGAGGGGTGCTGGCAAAACCATTAACTGAATTATTTAATCATTCACTAATAACTAGGGTGATTCCAGAGGACTGGAAAATAGCAAATGTCGTCCCTCTGCATAAAAGTGGAAGTAGGGAGGAAGCATCAAACTACTCAGCAGTGACTCAAAATCAGTAGTAGGGAAATTGATGGAAACACTGTTAAGGGAACAAATTGTACAGTATCTTAAATCCAGTAACTTAAAGGATCCCAAGCAGCATGGATTCATTGAGGGAAGATCATGTCAAACAAATCTTATTGAATTTTTTGACTGGGTCAGTAAAGCATTAGATAAAGACGTAGCTTATCTAGATTTTAGCAAGGCTTTTGACACTATGCCACATCACAGACTGTTAAATAAGCTGGAAACTTTGGGATTGGACTTTAAGATAGTTGCATGAATACGATCTTGGGTACAGGATAGACGACAGAGGGTTGTAGTAAATGGAATCCCTTCTGGGGATGGTAATGTAACCAATGGAGTACCCTAGGGTTCTGTACTTGGACCAGTACTATTTAATATCTTTATAGGTGATATTGCCTGTGGTATTGAGGGGAAAATATGCCTTTTTGCAGGTTACACATATGTAACAGGGTAGACATGCCAGGAGGGGTACAGAAAATGAGGAATGATCTAGGTAGACTGGAGGAATGGTCAAGAGTGTAGCAACTGCAGTTTAATGCCAAAAAGTGCAAAATCGTGCACTTGGGGCACAAAAACCCAAAATCTCAGTATATCATTAATGGAACTCATTAGAAACCACTGAGGAGGAAAGGGATCCAGGAGAGATTACTTTATGTGACTTAAAGGTAGCCAAGCAATGTAACAAAGCAATGAGAAAGGCAAGTCAAATGCTTGGTTGCATAGGGAGAGGAATTAGTAGCAGAAAGAGGGAAGTAGTCATGCCCCTTTATAGATCGTTGGTACGACCTCACCTAGAATACTGTGTTCAGTTCTGGAGGCCATATCTTTAGAAAGATATAAATACATTAGAGACTGTGCAAAGAAGAGTAACTAAAATGGTCCATGGCCTGTGTCACAAAACATACCAAGAAAGGCTAAAGGAACTAAACATGTATAGCTTGGAATAGAGAAGGGAGAGGGGGGATATGATATGATATTTCAAATATATCAAGGGTTGTGAATGGCTAGAGGAGAGTGGCATATTTTGAAGGAAGAGGTGTAATAGAACATGAGGGCATAAATATAAACTGGAGGGTGGTAGATCAGAGGAAATGTGCGTAAAAATTACTTCACTGAAAAGGTCCTAGATAAGTGGAATAGCCTCCCATCTGAGGTGGTTGAGGCTAACACAGTAGAACAGTTTAAACATGCTTGGGATAAATATAAGGATATCCTAAATCCTTTAATCCTTTAATTTATCCTTTAACTAAATTAAGGGTAAATAGGGTCTAGGATCAGTATAGTTTTAAATAAACAACTGGGCAGACTGGATGGGACATGTGGCTCTTATCTTCTGTCACTTTCTATGTTTCTATATAATATTGGTTTGTTTTGTATTTTAGCAAACAGACAAAGGAGGATAATGGCCAACACCAGCCCCAGGCCCATGCAGGCTATGCAAAAGGCGTGAGGTACGTGTGTTTAGTATGCATTTTGACCTGGACTCCCTGTCTGACCAAGATATTGAATAAATGCCTAGGCTTACCTGTGCTAACCTCCTGATTCTTTATGAGCAGGTGAGGAGGGATTTGGAACCACCGACATCATGATCCCACGTAGTGTCTGGGCTGCACAAATTACTGTGTGCCATCCATTTTATGGCCACAGAATCTTTCCAGTCAGTGGTTGGAATTTTCATGTCAACGTTCTCATGTGTTAATTGTTAAGTGCACAAATGTATCTGTTTCCCCAGTCAGGATTCAATTTAGGATTTCCTAAGGTCCTGGGAGCTATTGATTGCACTCATATACTGCTGAGACCACCTAAACAAAGGGTTTAGTGTGTATGTAAATCGCCACCATTACCATTCCCTTAATGTTCAGGTGGTCTGTGATGCTAACATGAGAATTTTGTCTATTTTTTGCTGGTTATCCTGGGTCATGTTATAATGCCTATATTCTGAGAGTCAACCATTTATTCTAAATTTGAGACTGGACAAATGCCAGAGGGATGGCCTTTGGGTATGTACAGTATAATGAATTTGAATTACAACAGTTGACTAGTTTAATATGCCTCATGTGCTGTTTATGTAATGACTCAGAATCTGCGTGTCACTCCTGGTGTCACTCCTTGCTGATGACTCCTCTGCTGATTCCTCACAGTCCTGGGAAGCACAGATATAATGAGGCACACATAGCCACTAGAGGGTTGAACGAATTTACCTCTGGACTATTGAAGACCAGGTTCAGGTGCCTTGATAAATCTGGTGGTGCACCTGATAAAGTGTCTGATATTGTGCTTATTTGTTGTCTCCTGGCATTACATCATCCATCACCTGACACTATTGCAGTTTAGAGTCCTGACCAAGGAGGCCCACTTACATCTAGAGATGTGTTATCAACAGAGGAGGGGGAAGGGGCAGATAAGGGATGGATTAAGTCAGAATAATTTTTCTTGTAAGTATGTTTATCCTTTTTTTTAATAGAATTCTATATGGACATTTCCTAGAAGACTGTCGACTTGGTGTGGTCTGGTGTCCTCTTGACCTCCCTCCCCTAGTACGAAGGAGGTGTGTTAGGTGCGGAGCTCCGTGGGATGTTTACATGACTTGTTTCCGCAGATGAGGAACTAAGAGGAGGAAACAGTTATTCAGTTAATCTCCAGTTATTATGTCTTCATGGATTTGTACCACATGAGCGGTAGCTCACGCAGTAAATTATTGCCAGTTTCAACAGCAGCTGTACTTTGAGCTGTTAGGACATTTATTTTCCCCATTGTAGAAGCCAAATGCCACAGCATTGACTGCATCTACTACTTGGCCCCATAGTTTACGTTTGTGGACAGAAGGTCTCTTCACTGCCTGATCACCCAATATCTCCTCACATATGGGGATAATGGCCTCCACCAACACACAAATTTAATGATTGTTGAATCTGATGTTGTGCTTTTTTGGAGCCCATGGCTCAGAATCCATGCTTTCACTCTCCTCCTCCACTACTTTGCTGTTAACAGTTTTTGACATATTCAAACTACAGGGGACAGAATAAAAGAAAAAACAAACAATCAACAAAATTATTTAAAGAAACAACAACATTGAAATGGTTTAAAGCATTATTATTATTATTATTATTATTATTATTTTCGTTTATTTATAAGGCGCCACAAGTTGTCCGCAGCACCATACAAATTACACCAACAAAATACAGTACAGACATACAGGGCAGGGATGGACAGCATAGTACATAATAAATTACAATATGAATATAAAAATATCACAAACATATAATAAAGTGAAGAAAGCTGACATCAAGGCAAAATGCGAGTGTCAAGCTTGGCAGATCAGGGAGGAGGGGATAGAGTGCAGTGAGAGGTTGAGAGGGAGCCTCCAGGTGGGTATGGGGTAAAAGGGTAGCACTTGATAATCTTAGACAGAAGAGAGTGGTTAAGGTCAGGAGAGGAGAGATAAATTTTGGTGTCATCAGCGTAAAGGTGGTAGTTGAAACCAAAAGGTGCTGATGAGGTTACTCAGTGAGGTGGGTACAAAGTGAGGGGGATTGGTGGAGGAGGGAACAATACTAGGATGGAGGGCCCTGCTCACGTGAGCTAACACGCTAAGTGGGAGGGGTAAACTTAGTGAAGACATAAGGAAGGGGTATGAAGTGGACTGCTGGTGTGAGCAGAGGAGAGGGGAAAGAAAGGTAAAGAAGTGATAGATGTAGGATGCAGTGAGGATGTTATGTGGAGGAGGGGTAGACTAGAACAGGTGCGTTTTGAGTGAGCGCTTTAAGACCTGCAATATGAGGGAGAGTCTGAATGAAGAAAGGAGGTCATTCCAGTGCAGAGGTGCATCACAGGAGAAGTCCTGGACACATGCATGAGATTTGGTGCTCAGTAGGGAGGTCAGACAGCGGTGGTTAGCAAAACAGAAAGGGCGGGAAGGGGTGTGAATGGAGAGGAAGGAAGAGAGGTAAGGAGCAGTGGATGAGGAGATGGCCTAGATGAGTGAGCGGGAGACCAACAAGGAGGAGGTTACAGCAGTCGAAGTGTGATATAACTAGAGAGTGGATGAGGGTTGTGGTAGCTTCATTGGTGAGGAAGGGACAGATGCATTCACTGTTGAGTAGGTAGAAACAGTAAGAATGAGAGATGGCATGAATGTGTGGTATAAAGGTGAGTAGTCAAGGATGACACCTAGGCAGCGAACTTGAGGGGATGAGGAGACAGAAGAATTACCGTTGGTTATGGTGATGGAGGGATGGGAGGAAATCCTAGAGGGAGGAAAAAAAATTATTTCCGTTTTGTCCATATTCAGCCTGAAGAAGCGTTAGGCTATCCATGTGGATAGGGACGCCAGGCACTTGAAAATCTTAGACAGAAGAGAGGGGTTGAGGTCAGGGGAGAAGAGGTAAATTTCGGTGTCATCAGCATAGAGGTGGTAGTTGAAACCAAAAGGTGCTGGTGAAGTTACCCAGCGAGGAGGTGTAGAGGGAGAAGACAGAGGACAGAGCCCTGGGGTACACCAAAAGGGAGCAGAGAGTGGGGAGGATGATCTAAGGGTGGAAACAGAGAAAGTGCGGTCAGAGAGATAGGAGGAAAACCAGGAGAGAACAGTGTCAGTAAGACCAATGAGTGGAGGGTTTGAAGAGGATGGTCAATAGTGATGGTGATGGGAAGTCAGTCAGAATATAAATACAATAGGTGTAGTAGGTAAATTAATATCCAAAAATAATAGTAATACTAAAGTAATAACAATGATAAAAATAATTATGAAAAGTCTGGATGTAAATATGCGGTTACAACACTGACTAAGATATGTATAAGATAAATAGATAAGATATAAGGTAAAGTAAAATGAATTAAACTAATAATGAATTAAACTAATAATAATATAATGTAATATAACAATATAAAAATAATAATGTTTAATGGTATTGTCAGTATTTATGCATCTGTTTCTTTAATTAACTGAATTGATTCTGTTTCAAACTCACTTAAGTTTGCAAGCTTTACTTTAGGATGCAAGCTACTACAATGAGTATGTACATTTGAATAACTTCAACTGGCATACACAAATAAACACATGCATGCATTCAGAAAACAAAAGAAACTATTCTGCGTTGATTGTGTTTTAAACATGTCAAAAACATTCAAAATGTATAGAAACCAAAAGTTGAATTAAATAAAATAGACTTACAAAGAATGATGTCCAAAAATGTTTGATATTCAAGATCAAAATGGTTTCCACACTCCAAAATCGACTAAACTCAGCTCTAACCAACTCCCAGTAACGCTCTCACTTTGAGGGCCTCATTCACTAAACGCAAATTTGTTTTATTCGCGAAAATTCGCGTGAATTGCATTCAAAATTACTATGGAAGGTATAGGAAAATCATTATTCACTAAGGGCGAATTGATCAAATCGCATCCAAATCAATCCCAATTCGCCTGAGTTGAATTCACAACTCTGGACCTGCGAATTACCTTAAATTCACCATTATAAGGTATAGAGTCAATATGCTGCCTATATAAATGCATTACTTAGATAGGAACCATATTATTACAAATAATGTTAATGATGTATTTAATTCAATTCAATACTCAGCAGGTGATATTTGATTAGAAATTATCATTACAAATAATTCAATACATATGCAGCCTATAAAAATAAGGCACTTTAACTCATTCACCTGTCTACTTTTGGATAGAGGCTATGGAGGGGCTATTCTTTGCAGAAAGAGCTATTGTCCAAAATGCTGTTGTGGCTGCTGCCCTAGTGGCACTACCACAGAGGGCAGTTGAGGAGGAGGAGGATTTGCCTAACCCTGAGCAGGGTTGAATTTGAGAATCTCGAGTGATCACGGCATAGTCACGTGAGTTCTTCAAATTCAAACGAATTTAGGCTTGTTCAAGCGAATTTAACTAAAAAATTCAAACTCTATAGTTTAACATGGAGTTCAATCTATTCGCCGCGAACAAAATAGAAAATTCGCCGTGAATATGAAAAAAAAAAAAACGCATCGCCTGAGTGTTTGCCCTGTGTGATCTCGCCGTAGCTATGGAAAACGCAGCAATTTACATAAAAATTTCAAAGCCAAAACACAAAACCAATGGCAAAAATAGAAAGCACAGCGATTAAAAAATTAATCGCTGTAATCTAGTGAACAAATTCACCACTTTTTTAGATATAAAGAATCGCCATCTATTGCCGTCGATTCAGAATTACCATAGAAAATCTCACATTGGTAAATACGGTGCTTTAAAACAAAAAAGCACCAGGAAATCTCAGTGATGGCTGTCGATCTCAAATCGCTGCAAAACGCGCCCCTTATTAAATCTAGCCCTATAGATTCATTTTATTTTCCCCCCTCAGAGGAAAGTCTGTAAGTACAACAGCCAATAAAATTCTCTATATAATTTCTGCATTTATAATAGAAATCACTCATAAATTCACTTTACTGCGTTCTCAGTTTTGTACACTAAACTTTTAGTTTATTCTTCTAAAATGTAATTTAAATTAAAAAAAATAGGTTAAAGACTTTTGCAGTGAGCTGAACAAAAGTTAATAATAATAATTACAATAACCCAGTGGTTCAAATGAGAAAATATTTTCTCTACATTTAGTTCATTTCCATTCTTACAGCAGCAGACCTTCTTTCCAGACATTCCAATTTACTGAGGTGAATTAGAATGAGTTGGCAGAGGTGGTGCTTTTTTTTTCCATGATGGTGAACATATAAATTCCAGAAAGATACATGTCAGTAATAATGTTGTAAACTAGGAAAAAAGGGATTTCTTTGAAAAACAGGAAATAGACATCATCTCTCAAAATTCCAAGAATACCACGTTTATCCAGTGTGTTAAATTTGGATTTTTCTAGCCTTAGGTTAACCTTACTTTGATAAAAATCAAAGACAAAAGTAAAAATAAGACCATACTAGAATGAAATGTAATTACCCTTAAATAACCTACCAACCATTTATACTAGATAACAATACTTAAACTATAAGAAGATATGTAAAAGAAACTCCCAGCCATAACAGATTGTGAAAATCCTACAGAGTCTACAGTAACTTGGCAAGCTAAACAATTTTTTTCTCGTTAAATCTCACAAGTCTGTTGTTCCCATACAGATACTCTGGAGAAATCTGATGCTGTAGAATTCAGTGATTTGTACACCAGCACATTACCGTAATGAATATGAACAGAAATCATTGGGAACACTAATAATGCTTTCAGATCTCCTTTCCGGTAATAACCCAGGTTTATTAACACTGATCATTGCTGGGTGATTTTCCAGGTTTTTCACAAAATCCCTGTTAAGTCCAGCAGGGTAGACCCAGGAAATTCTGGGTCCCGGGTCTGCCCTGACATTGTAAAGAGGCTGTGCACAGCAAAAACCCAGGTCACCTCCCTTCACATTGCCACAGGACACGGAAAAAACCCTTCTTTTTTGCCGTGGCTGCATCCCAGGACCAGGACCCCAATACCTTTCAGATCGCCACCAAAAACCCAGGTTTTTAGTGGCAATCTGAAAGGGGTATAAAGGTTCACAACCACTTATTGCATTTTATATATAAGCAGATAGGCAGCTATATTTTATTAATACTGGTTATTGGCTAGGCGACCCATAGCGTAACATCTGCCATGTAAATGCTCAGGTGTAACATTAAAGGGGACTTATCCAAGCTCCCATAACATTATTAAATGAGGATCAGGCAGATATTGGTTAAACTCAGTCACAACAGTGGTTTGCTGAACTTTATTTGGACAGCTGCATGCCTAAATTACCAACATAGGGCTATATCCTGACCCCCACATGCTTTACATGCGTGCTGGGGTCAGTAAATATGCACGCATAGCAGGGAGCGGGGAGGGTACGCTTGCGTAATATGTTTGTGCACATGCGCATATGTTACCTGACAGGGGACTTACGCACACTGCGTGCGTAAGTCCCCTGTCATTATTAGTTCAGGATCAGGGCCATAGTTTTTTTTAAAGAAAAACTATATACAGTGTGCCTAATTTTTTATTTAATTTAAACTAAATGTGGTGCATTAGTATTGTGCTCCCCCTCTTCTGCCAGCCACCTCCCAGTGATGACTGAGCTAATAAAGTCTTCAGTTGCTTCTGGCCTCCTCTGCTCTCTGCAGCTATCTTCAGGGAGATCTTTACTTAGTGACTCCCCACCACCAGCTGAGCTCTGGTCTCACAACAGTTCTTTATATGCTGCTGTGAGGGGGCAGAGCCAGTGATGTGGTGAACAACAGTTCACTATTCTTAACCAGTTCTGCCACCCCATTGGTAGCTGGGGAATCCTCACAGATTCACCAAGCTCCTGGCATGGACACTGAGGGACTGCATCACAGGGTAAGTAGATACCTCCTTGGTCCTCTGCAGTGTCCTCCTCTGGCTCTGCATCCTTTTCTGCGTCCCAGCTAAAGTCTCACACCAGGTCCTCCGTGGTGTCTTCTCTGTCCCACGCCACCATGTCTTCTACCCTTCTCACAGTGCTGTGCCAAGGAAAAAAAAACATTTGTGTCACTATACCATGATTAGCATAATTGGAAGTCACTTTGGACCTGAATCACGCTTAAGAAAGCATTAGGTTCTTAAATATATGCAACTAGTAGCAAGGCGACTCCCTCGGCACGTCCCCGGTTTTCAGGTTCTTAATGCCATAGCTCTAGCTTATCTTTAGGTTCTTAGGGCCTGATTCAGAGGCTGAAAATAAGAACTTAAAGTTACACCTGGGCAAAACCATGTTGATTTCAGGGGGAATCAAGTTAATTTTATTCTATGCATGCAGGGAGAATGCTTTGATTTTACTTATTGCACGCAGATACCTGATCAGCTTCACTTTTAAACTGCTAATTAGACTTGAGCTGGGAAACATCACCTTTTAACTATAATACTCTTGCAACAAATTAAATTTGACTCCCCTGAAATCAACATGGTTTAGCCCAGGTGTAACTTTAAGTTCTTATTTTCAATCTCTGAATCAGGGCCTTAGGGTGGCTAATTAAGAACGTAACTGTGTAACCACATCCAGATTTGCTCATTTAAATGCCTCCCTCCAATCAATCTGCTAATCTTTATACTTAATTTTTCCTGGGAAGCCCATTCTTAAGTCTGAATCAGGTGCTAGGTTCCTAGTGGTGATTCACAGCAGTCCCGTTCCTAAGTTCAACGTAGATTGCATATATAAGTTACTACGCATGCGTGTATATACCTTCCTATATACATGCACCTTAAACACTGCAGACTCTTAAGTGTGAAACAGGTCCTTTGAGACTAATGTAATTTATCATTGTAAATGTACTTTTATTATTGATAATGTAGAAATATCACATTTATACTTACCTTTGACTTCATAACAAGCTCTGAAAGGAGCACAAACATCTTTTGTTGTTGAAAGAGAGGTGAACGAAGGGCAGATATTGTGCATTCATGTTGTTTACTGCATAATGTCGCCCTGAACCAACAGTCCCCAGATATTATAGCAGTAGAGGACACACTGCAAGGAGCCTGTTTACCAACAGGAGATGTGTTTTCAACTGTGAGTGGGAGGCAAAATAGGGACACACTAATTTCGACCACGTTTTCTTGTAAGTATTGAAGTCATGTTTTCTATTATGTAATAGCAGACCCTTCAATATGACCGCCTCCAGCACATACATTATGCTCCGCACCTGCTCTTCCTTAATAATCTCTGATTGCAGTCACATGTGTTACGCAACTTTCTACTTAAATAACTCATACAACACAGGTGACTGCAATCAGAGAATAGTAATGAAGAGCAGGTGCTGAGCATAATGTATCTGCTGGAGGGGGTCATGTTGAAGGGTCTTGAATAGTGTTGTGTAAATGTTAACTTTTTATTACAGCAATTGTGTTATTTTAAATAAGAAGGCAATCAAGCTATGTTAAATATATAATATTATAAAAAATTATGGAGACAAAAGAATAACGTCAAAGTATTTATTATGACATTTTTAAACTTAAATTCAGTTTAAATTTTTGCTCATAAACATAACATATTGATGCATTTAAACTTTGCATAAACAGTACAAAAACATATCTAAAGCAAACCTATTTTTTTTCCTTAAGGAATGACGGGTTGGGGTTGATGGATGTGGACGCCCTAAACCCCCCCTGGTTCTTGCACCACGGCGTACTGGAGTGTTAGGGGCTGTGTTTGCTGGTGTAGAAGTTAGACTAGTGTCTGCGGATGATGTTGTTAATGCTGCAGCTGCTGCAAATGGGTGACTAATCTGTAATTGGGAAAGCTGTTGGGCACACATATGAGCCATTTTAATATTTAATTCTCTCCTAGTGCTATTTACCTCTTGCATTGCAGAACACATTTCTGTTAAAATTATGTTTTGCCTTTCAATCGCTGCCCCAAGCCTATTGAATCCCATGAGGGTAACACTTTGCGAATTTTGAATGGCTTTCATCACTCGTTTCATAGATGAACAGTGAGTGGTCAGAAACATTCCCTGACCCTCCTCCACCCGCTCCATAGTGGCTGCAACTCTTTCCAACAGCTAGTGTTGGGCATCTGGTTGGGTTTGTGGTCTTGGATTTGCTTGTGCTAGCTCATCTTGGCATGGGGAAGGTGGTAATTGCGGGGGTGTCATGACAGCTTCCAAGTCCAGCACAAACACTTCCTCGTTTGGATCTTGTTCTGCAACATCAACTACGTGTTCCTCCATGGTTAGATGTGCATGCTCATCTGTTGGTAAAAATGAACAAATGTAATTATGTGTAATAATTATTTTTTCTTTTACAAAGGAAACAGATTAAATGCATTTCAACTTCAAATGGAAGATAACATGGAGAAACTCACCTGAGAATAGCTCTTCAGAGGAAGACATCTGCACATCATCAGCTGGAGTTTCAACGACTCTAACAGGTTCTGATGAAGGACCAAAGGCAAGATATTTAAACATTAGTCATGGCACTTGCAATGTTTAGTTTAGATAGTGTTGTTTGTTTGTTTGTTTTTTAAAGTATATTACCATCTTCTAAAGGTGCATCTGTGTCTTGGATGTTGAGACCTTCAAGGAGCTCTTCTGAAATAATATTCCTCATTAGCTCCTCATAAGCTTTAAAAGGAATGTTTTTCCTAGAGCCACCACTGGTTTGGGATGCTCCTTTTCTTTCCTCCTTAATTTTTGCTTTAACAAGTATTTTTATATCTGAAAAGCGATGGCGGCAGCCGTTTTCGCTGCGCCGATATTGGCCCATGGCGTTCACGGCATCTATGACTTGCTGCCATAGGATCCTCTTGGTTAAATAGGGGCTAGTAGTAGAATCTTCTCCTAACAATTGAGAATAATTTTCTAGCACTGTTTCAACCAATGCTGCATTTTCCGCATATGTAAAACGGACATTTCTGCCCAATTTGGTTTTGGCAGGCGCAGATGCACCACCCTGGGAGGAACCTGCACAACTTCCTGAAGGACTTTGGCTGGATATGATGCAACTATGGAAGAAAAAATGAGGACACACTAACTATGTGTTTTGAAAATTGAAAATTCTATATACACCTGACATTATGCTAAAGCTTTAACATGTGTCTGTGTTGTTTTTTCCATAACACAGTGAATAAAAATGATTTTTCTTTTTGATTTTGAATGCTATGTTAAAAAAATTATAATAAAAAAAAAAACTTTACAAATTGTAAAAGGTGACTTTGGGGTAGATCCAGAATTCCGCTTGCAATCCGTTTACTAGCGTAGCGTATTTACGCGTGCGTACCTTCTATACACTCCCCTTGGCACACCACTTGAATGTACGTATTTTGTCCGAGTTCCGCTTTCCAAACCCTTCCTTAACTTTTGCCTACGTGACCGATGTCATCCGCACACGTACGGATGTGCAACACATATTTACGCAGCTAAGCACGCCCATACTGTACACTTTAAATACAAACCCCCACCTACATAGCGTATTTCAGATGTATTTTTGACACACGCCCACACGTACGGATTTACGCTACAAATACGTAAATGGCCCATACGTTCACATTTACGCTACATAACGGAGCGTATTTTTTATGGTGCGCATGTGCAGTTCTTACCAAAACGCGATTTTACGTGTCCACCACGTGTAAATTCGCTCACAAGCGTTGTTCTGGATCTGCCCCTTTGTTTGTGCTTATTGTGGGAACATGCATTTTAGGGACACAAATCATGAGGTATAAAACACATCAACAATAGGGGATAAGCTCTTGTGAGCACTCTGGCCTGAATACAGACCATGTAAAGTTTTACAACTTAGTAATTATTGGGCCTAAAAATGTTTAGACCAGTGGATTCATATTTAATATGTTGCTTACAGTATTACAGATAGGAGGTGATGTTTCCTAACACAAGTCTAACTAACATTGCAATAGGTAAGCTGGTCAGTATCTGTGTACAGTAAATAATAAAATAATAAAAATATCCCTGCATTCTAAAAATACTATACCCTTTATTCACCCTTATATTTACATGTATTTGAAACTTTCAACCACTTCAGTTAGTCTGTATCTATGGCTATATTACATTATGCTATTCATTATTTAATAATACCAAATATATACACATATTTAACAAAGAATACATTATCCTACTTACATGAAGTTTTGCAATTGAAATTGTAGAAGAATGGAAATTCTTTTCTCACAAAAACGCAGCCAATAGAAAACACACCACACCAGCAACTCTAAAGACTGTAAACTAAAATAGTGGCCAAACACTATTTATATACATGTTATAAAATATATAAGAGGAAAAATAGCGCTGCAAATCCCCTATTGCTGCCTGACCCAATACACAAGTGTACACAGACACTAATATAGAGACATGAAGAAAGGAAAAAAGTATCAGGGTATCGGCGAAACAGAACAAAAAATCAAATGTCAGGAAACTTGTGGCTTGTAAATACTCGCTGTAACTTTGTTTCTCCACTTCCTGATGTACAATAAGATAAGTGAACACTCAGATAGCCCCTATATGAGTGGGTAATGCTAGGAGGGGTATACGCTAATATTTGTATCTATGATAAGGATGAGCTCAAATATGCTATCCCTTTCTTTTACCAGGTCACTAAAAAAAACAATTGGGTAGATCCAGAACTACGTTTGCGTATGTACTTACGTACGTTTACGTACGTATATTCGCATAAACGTAAGCATCATAATTACGCAGTATTTCTACAACGTAATTTATGTTGACACACCTACTACACGTAACTGCTAATACGTCCGTACACGTGCGTACGTATTTTAAAATACGTCCGCACACGTGCGTATAGTTGTACGATTATACGCAGAACGTAATATATTAGTAGTTGAGGATCATGCGGGCGTTTTGTAAATAAGTACGTCTGATTCCCAATTACGTGTTTTAACAGTATGCATGTCTCACCTACATGTGGTAAGCTTAGATGTAAAGAGTTTTATATGTGGATTGTGGTTTGTTTTTTGGTTATGTAATTTCTATTTTTCATGTCCAAATATATATTAACAAATCAAAGATTCATATTTTGTTATATAATGTGTATTAAGCAAATTTCATGTTGACAATGTACAGGTGTATTTTCAGCATAAATATAATAAAAAATGTTTCATTACAAAATGTGTACTTTATCTTATGTTTCATCTAATATAAGTGTAATGTCATGTATGTCTATGTAAATGTTTATGTGGTGCATCCAAAAATCAAGAAATTATGTTTTTTTTTAAAGTTTTTTATTTTAAAACATTAATCAATTGAATAAATAAATGATTCATATATACAAACTAAAATTTAGTGATTTAAAAGATAATACATATTTAAAATAATTTGTGCCTTTTGACCCATTTGCACCATCATGTGCAGCAGATTGAGGACTTCCTCATTGAAGGGGTCCATGTTAGGAACATCTGGAACAAATAATAATAAAAACATCATCAGTTATCATCATCATCTACCACAATCATACTTATATTCAATACAATTAACATTCTATGAACATGCAATGAACATTGAACACACATGGCACATATTGCATGTTTTTTTTTTTACATTGGTACCATGTTATTTTTAATTTGCTTCAACGTCAAATGTTAAAGACTATCAAAATTTAAAAAACCTTATATCACTAAAAGTACTGTCCCATTTGAAATTCCAACATAAAATATTCTATAACTGTTCAAATTAGTGTTAATTATTTTTAACATGTTTTAGGATGCAGATGGTTTTTGGTTTACACTTTGACATTATTATCATTTGTAAGAGAATGAAGGGCAAAATAGGTATTTGATTTAAAATATACACTTACCAATGACACCTTCAATGGGTGCTGGCTGCACATGATGGTGCTGTGGCTCTGCCGGTGACTCCGGTAGGAGGTGTTGCTCTTCTGGAGAAGACCCCTCCGCCTGCTCCTCCAGCTCCTGCTCCTCCGGCAGCGGCTCCTCCGGCTCCGGCTCCTCCGGCACTGGCTCCTCCGGCTCCGGCTCCTCCTCCAGCTCCGACTCCTCCTCCAGCTCCTACTCCTGCTCCTGCAGTTGGCGGCGGGCAAACTCTGCTATTTTGTGTCTGTCCCGTCCTAATGGATAGAAATAGATAATACACATGTTAATTAACCTGAAACAAGTGAGTATTAATAATGTTGTAATTTGATCAAAATCAGGCATCATCATAGTAACTCTTGACCCCATAACTTGTCAACGTCTGTGTCTTCAAACAACATCAAATATAATATAAATGGTTATTTAGAATTTTAATGTGGGTAACATAAAAATATAACCAGTATATATACATATCCAGATCACAGGTATGACACACCCAGCATGTCCATCACTACACCTGCTACTTAATTAAATGTAGGCATATTCTCAAAACTTACCAATAGTGGGCCACAATCTTGCTTTCAGCACACAAAAATAAAACAATGCAGTCAGCAGTACATCAATCAAAAATGAATGAAAGTGAAGAGTAAAAGTAATGACTGAAAGTAAATACTTACTCCGTGCATGCCGCTCGATCTGCATTCGGACCTCCGCCAGCAGATCGGGTTAGCGCCGCCTCAGATCTGACCACCGGCGCATAAGTTGGTCCACACGCCGGTGGATCCGTAGACGGCGTCTGATCTCCCGCTGTATGCGGTTGTATGCTGCCCTTACCGCAGCATTACAACGGGGCTGGTGGAGGTCAAACTGGTCCATAATGCGGACCAGGATCCTCAACTCTGCCCATCTAAAAGGCTCTGCACGTGCAGCTGCCATTTTATAATGCAAAGAATGAATTAATGCTAAGTGACGCTGTGTGACGTCGCGTCAATACGCAGCTTTGGCTATTGGTTGTGTATTGTTACGCCCACAAAGAGCAGGCAATCTTCAGCCATTACAAACTATTTCAAATAAATTTCACTCATAAGCAGATGGACTTGTCCATCATCTATGAAGAAAGTTGACAGGCATCCTGCGATTCACTACAACGTTCAATGCAAAATGCATATAATCAAGTGTTTATTATTTTATTTTAATCTGTGCATTTATAATGCGTTCATACGCATGAGTGAAAGCACGCCCAGGCGATTTAAATAAGATATACTGTTAACCAATGAAAACACTCAAAGCCATTAGCCAATTACTAAGCAAATGCAGCACTTAAAAAAGCGCACAAAACCCACGTTTACGTGCGTAAGTACACTGGTTTCTCATCATGGGTCCAAAGGGACAGAAAAGGAACCCTAACTGCACAAGAGGTGACATTTCTAGTCACTGAAGTGATGGAGCATTTGTATAATACAGAGCAGGGAGAAATATCTGCTCACCTGAGAGCTAATGTTTGGATAGGAATCCATGAGCGTTTTGTGTCCTACTCACGGAAGATTAATCCTAATTGTATGTTCCGGACAGTTAAACTTCTAAAAAAAAAGGTAAGGTTATTAGTAAAATTACATGTATAATATTATTATACCTTCATTATGTAAAAAGTTGCCATAACAACACCAACAAATTATTGTTCTATTGTTAAAGTATATTTACTTTCATACACAGATGGCAGGATTTCAAAAACCAAATTAAAAAGAAAAGGGCAGAAAGATACGCACACTCCAAACAAACAGGTGCAGAGCCAATACCAGATACCCTAAACTTCACAGAGCTAGAAAACTTTGCCATGCGTGCTGTGTCAACAGCAGAGATCGAGGGTGTTGGAGACCATGACACCATGGACGGTCCACCACCAAGACTGTTGCGTCCATTGGCAAACACCGAATCGGAAGACAGCGAAGGTAATTGCAGAAGTGATTTGTTATTTGTTTGGGTACATAAACTTTAAGCATATACATCTTTGGAAGTGTGACATTGTCGATTATGAAACGTTGAAAGTCCTTCAATGTAACTCATCATATTAATAGAATTCTAAAATGTAACAAACAGAGACAGAGTTAGTTATGTATCATCATACTGTGTATACAGGTTTAAAGGTTTATTAATTTTTAACACAGACTAATGCCATGTTTATAATTATTCAACATAGTGACATTACATGCTAAATGTTATATAATTTTGTGATTTCTTAGACGAAAGACTGGATGACACCCAATCTCTCCATGATGAAGATTTACCAGGGACATCCCAATCCACACTACAACGTGCCCAACCACCACCACTAGCAGCTATGGCATCTAGTCCATCATCATCATCATCATCATCTTCACCAGCCAACCCATCCCCAACACAACATTATGAAGAGGTTCCTGCTCCATCAACCGCAATAGGTGCCATGCAACAGCGCACCACACAAATAATTAACAAGCTAGACCCCCTATATGAACAAATGATCATAAGTAATAGGGCAATGGAGAAAATCAATGACACATTAACCAGTAGATACAATTATCATCAATGAAAACATCACGTAAACAAACTTAATAATCAACTATTTTGGATTATTATCAATTCAATAAAATGATTAAAAACCAAATTAAGGTATTTGCTACTTTGTTACCATTATCAACAATTATTTAAGTATATATAAGATATACATTATTATGTAGTTTCACATTAGTTTGTAATTCACGATTATTTATCCCAACATCTTGGTATAATTGTTTATGTTAGTTCACTTGAAGGACATTTATTTGTAGTAGTATTAAGATACTAATACTTACCTAAAAATATGTCTCAATCACACGATTGCGAAAAGTACTGCTGCTATGAGTGGAGCCATGGTGGTATTCCTCCATCACATTTTCCTCCTCCACGTCAGCCTCAATCTCAAAGGTTAAGCCGTGTTGTATTGCGATGTTATGCAATATACAGCACAGAACAACAATATCACATACCTTTACAGGAGCATACATGAGGGCTCCACCAGACCGGTCGAGGCACCAGAACCGAGATTTTAATGAAAGAGGCGCATGTTCCTTTAAAGATAAAACTATGTCAAACTTTTATTCATTTTCTTTATAGCTGAAGTACTGCTTTGATATAGCTTTTGCTAAATATCATATCTAGGAAGGCTATAGGGAAGTGGCAGGCAACAGGAAGGCTATGGTTCTATAATTATAAAAGTAGGTTGTATTTGCAAGAAAAAGTGCTAAATGGTGCAAGTGCGGTTAAGCCATTTCTCGGTATTAAAGTTCATATAATGTCGTGGGTGGAAAGTGCTATTGTAAACATGTTTTTGTTGCCAGTAAAAAGTACCTAGTTCCTCATAAATGGACTATTACTATGATTGGTCCAAGTTACGCTACCTACTCATTATACTATTGCTATGATTGGTTAGAGTTACGCTACCTACGCTTTTACTTTTCTATATAACACCGCTTGTGTACCCAATAAAATCGGAGAATGCTTCATTGATACAACCAATGAGTTTGTGTCCTTTCTCTCGCCGGCTATCTTAACCACTCTTATTTTTCAGATATTGATATGACTACTTAAACAAAGATTGTTTGTGAGATCCCAATCAGACTGAAGGATCAAGGGCGGGATAACCCCAACATTTAAAGCCCAAATGTGCGCTCTATTACCTGTCTGGTGGCCGTATGTGCTGCATTGTATGCAATCTCTTGATCTGTACTGGCATTCAATACTGGCGTTAACAGAAAGGGGCTCTGAGGATAGGCGCTGTCACCTAGGGGTTAGAAAGTAAAATTTAGTAACCACATGTTATAAGTAAGCTTGATTTAGCTTTTTAAAATCTAATTACATTTAATTACCTAAAAGCCACACATCATTACCAGTTTCAGAATATCTTCTATTTAATTTACGCCATATAGCTGAAAGCCGCATAACATGGGCGTCATGGCAACTCCCAGGATACTTGGCAACAACATTGCGAATGAGGAAGTTGGTGTCACACACCACCTGGATATTCAGAGAGTGGAAACCCTTGCGATTTAGGAAAATCATAGGGTTTCCACCCCTTGGCACCAGAGCGATGTGCGTACCATCCACGGCTCCTATAACGTGCGGGAACCCAGCAATCCCCCGAAATTGCTGTTTAATAGGCACAAGAGCTTCCTCACTCAATGGCATGTTAATAAATTGTGAGACACGCAACAGAAATGCCCGCAAAACTTCCTCAAGCACACGACTAAAGGAAGATTGGGACATTCCTGTTGCGCATCCCATGACCCTCTGGAATGTTCCAGAGGCACAAAATTGTAACACCGCCAGGAATTTTGTTAACGGTGAAATTGATGTACGTGCCATTATATGGGCCTCAAGATCAGATCTTACAATCTCCAAGGTTTTCAATATGACATGTGGAGGAAGGCGATAGCGTCGCCGAACCTCCTCGTCAGACACATTAAACAGACTGATATGTGGTCTAAAGATGCGCTCCCTGGTCCTCAGGCGATGACTCGGACGTGGACGAAGGACCATGCTATGGAGCAGACGCAACAATGATGTCAGACATCTGAAACATTAGTAGAAAGGCCAATTAAGGTTAAAACATAGATATGTTTACAAATGACACATGTAACATGATGGAGTTTTGATTATATTACCTACAAAAACAAAAATTGCTCACATACAGAGAAGAAGAATCTTAGGTATTTGTAATCTAATTCAAAAAATCATAAAGAAAGATCTAAATGTTTATTCTAAGTTCATTAACTTGCATTGAGACAGTTCATAAACTTCGATTTTGTTTTTTATTCTGAAATTTTAATTTAATATTTTTATATGGTTTATACTAAAATAAACATTAACACATCTATTTGTCACACACATGAAAAATTAGTAACAAAAAAATTTACACAATACACATAGTATTTATAGTATGAAACACATATTATAATATATATGGTTATATATATTCCAACTATTATACTATAAAAATTATATCTTAATGAGTATTATTATTGCTAATCATAATTATATATTTGTGTTAATTTTAACATGTTTTTTATAATATATATTAATACTTGATATTATAGTAGGTATACAAACTATAGTAATGAAGTAATAAATAACAAACATAAAGGAGTCTAGCAACATTTTACATTCACTTACATGACCAACAGGGTCAACCGAATACATAATGTGATATTCACAATCTCTAAACAAAAAAAAACAAAAACAAAAAAAAACATGTTTAAAATCGTTTACTTCTATAATATGACATACATAAGATAAAAAACATTTTCACTATTTGACTTTCATAATGTGTACTTACTCAGAAATTCAAATATATTTTTTAGCACACTCCTACAGAAGCCACAGCAAGGAACACAAGGAAACACTAGCAGGGTTGAAGTTTATAGGTTGCACAATTAGGTCCTTGGTTCACATGTGTAGCTGCAGGTGCAAGGTTGCCTAATAAGTATTTACTCAGCTAAACGAATTTACGCGGCGGCACGGAAATTCACAAACTTGTTATTGCTACGCCACTGAAACCCTACCTTAATTTTTATAAATGTAAATTCTTTTACGTTTGTATGCACGGATATATGGATCACATACGTTAACACGCCCTCTTTGCTTATTAGCATATTTTGAAACTCCCTTTTTTTACGTTTGACATGCCCCCTCCCTTACGCAAGCATGTGGATCACACGTGCGTATTTATAAGTGAAAATACGCTTAATACGCATGCACAGATCGGTCAAAATATACACTTACGCTAGTAAACGGACGAAAAAACGCACGCACACGTAGTTCTGGATCAGGCCCAATATTTGTAGTTGTTTAGAGTGGCATGGAATGGAGTGTAGCGTAGAAATTACAAATGGCTACAAAGTAGCTATGTTGTGAAGATACAAAGGACTAGCAGTCCACCTATATGAATGTACAAGACACAAACCAAAGTATCTAGTCAACAGTGTGATCTAAATAATGCAATGCGATCCTACACAACGTATCAGGCACACAATATGTACCACTCAGTAGCTAAGTGTTACCAAAGCCAAGCGCTGTAGTCCACATGCGTCTAAATCAAATTACAAAAGTGTCCAGTCTATAATGAAAGTTTTGCCGTCAATAGTTCACAATTTTGGGAGACACAATACACCGTTCGACAGATTGCCTAGCTCACGGTTAGATGACAGGCTTCGGTTGGAAGTACTTCACGCTTCCTGAAGTCGCCAGTCTCCACGCTGTTAGTCGGGTCTGTAGCTGGTGCTGGTTGGTACCCGTATACATAATATATACATATATACAGAATGCCAAACATCCGGGCTTCTATTTCTGAGGCTGCAGCAGGGGTGAGTGACTTTTAACATTTGTTTTTCACATATAACGTATATGTTTATGTGTGTGAGTGTGTCTATATATATATATATATATATATATATATATACACATACACACACTATATATATTCTGGATTTTGCACTCCGTTTTTCTAACGGTTGAAACATTGGGAGATACTGGAAAAAGTGTTTTTGATTAAGTAACTGAACAAGCACTGGGATTGCCTTATTTTTATATCTATCTATCTATCTATCTATCTATATATATATATATCTATCTATCTATATATGACAGAATGGTTGCACACACATAAACATGCCCTGATGAAAGATGCTGCGACAACTAAAACTAAACAGATCGTTTTGAAAATAATAATAAATAAATAATAATCATAACTTACTCATTACACACACACACACATATATCTATGTATATCCTGTATGAGTATATCAAGTCTCCTAGCTATCGTAATTAACAAGATAGAAAAGGTTATTGCAATGAAAAAACTCACTAATCTTACATTAAGATACTGGCTGGAGAAGTTCTTTTCAGGCCGAGAGCTGGAGAGGTCACATGACAGAATGTGAGAGGAAGTCTCTCTCACAGTGTGGGTCAGTCATCGCTAACTGCAGAGCTGGAGAGCTCTGTGTCTCCCTGTCTGCCTGTGATGATTCATAGAATCAGGTGGGGACATAAGTCCCTGTTCTGGACGGCCAGCCAGCCGGCCATGGGCTGCACAGAGCAGCCCTAAAACTACTGATAGCGGAGCGGCCTGGGGGGCACATAGCACCCCCGACCCAGCCCACCTCTGGGAGCAATCCTATTGGGCAATAGTTGATGTGCAGTTGCTGGGAGATGTTTTGTCCATTGAAATACACTCAGGTGGCACGAGGGAGTCCTAGAAGCTTCTAACAGAGCAGGCACATGAAGGGAGAAAAACTGATAAAAGGGGAGAAAAGTGCGGGAGAGGGAGGAATTGGTAAGCTGGGGAGAATTAAGATGGAGAGGGAGAGTGAGGAATTGGTCAGCTGAGGAGAATTAAGACGGAGAGGGAGAGTGATTGAAGAAGTAGTGAGGAGAGATAGCAGAATGGAGGAAAAGATAATGTTGGAAGTTTCATGTCGGTATTAAAGGAAAGTGAGAGTGACAGGAGAGTTCAGTTTTGGAGTGAAAGGAGCCGTGGACAGAAGCAGGTTGAATGACGAGGGTGAGGAACGGCGGTGCCGAACGGGAGTCGGTGTCAGAAAATCGTGAGCAGCTGATGAAGGAATGCTGGAGAGCTGATAGGGGAAGCAGTGAAACACTTTGAAGGAGAAGGTATTGGAGGAGCAGACAGAGAAATCGGGAGCCGTGGTAATAGGGAAGGAGCGAGAAAAGCTGACAGGAAAGCTGTAAATTACTTTGACGGAGAAGGTATTGGAGAAAAGCAGTTAAGGTTACTGGGAGCCATAGAGAGAGAATAAGGGGCCAGTGGAAGCAGCTTGGAAAGACTTGGGGCCAGAGATAGAAGAGGCTAGCGTTGTGGAAACGGAGGGGATTTGTGAAAACATAATATTTTTACTGCAAGTGCTTTGAAGGAGTTCTCTTGTGGCTAGTTAAAATAATAACTTAAGATCTAAGAGGCAGACCTAATATTTACCTTCTTGTGCAATCTAAATGGATAATTTTCTGAGTAACTAATATTTCACTCCCAGTGATAGCAGATGGACTAAAAATTGTGTCTGTGTATTCTTCTCTGGAGTCGTCCACTTCCGAATTCACTCTCCACAAAACTTACCTGTATACCTTATTATATTGGGGTGTTACACACCCAGTGATGTCATAATTTATTCACTGCACGAGCCAGGGGGTGGGAGGTTTGAAAATACAGTCCCTGCAGCATCTGTATTACATTTAAACATATTAGAAGAGACCCTTACACAGACCCCCAGGATAGGGAGAAGGGGGAATCAGCCGGGTACCGGGCTGTTGTGTCAGTTCCATCCCGATTCCATTACACCACATACACCCACTTACTCTACTCACTGCACATACACACCAGTACAGTACACACCATATACACCCCCTTACACTACTCCCTGCACATACATCTCAGCACAGTACATACCACATACACCACCTTACACTACTTCCTGCAGATACACCCAAGTACAATACCACATACACCCCCTTACACTGCACCTCACAGAAAATAATGTACCACATAATGTGCAGCATGAGCAGAGCAGATTCTCCCTCGGCGATGTGGATGCTGCCCCTGCGGACATCTGATGGTGGAGGGGAAGTCCCGGCAGTCTCCTAGAGCCCCAGCATACCTTCTCATTGCTGGGAGAATGCCTGAAGGTTCGCAGTGGTGATCGGCTGCGACGTCGGAGGGGAGGTCTCAGGCAGACGTGCTGTCTGCAGGGGAATACCTCTGTCGCATACCAGGAAGGATTCCCGCTTGGAGCAGCCCTCCTATCAGGACCACTACTTATTACCTCCTCCTGGGTTGTACAGTAATAGGAGGAGGAAGGGGGAGGACACACTGGCGAGGACACTGACCGCAGGACACACTGGCGGCTTATACTCACCAGAGGACACACAGGAGACTCAGGTAAGAGTTATTTAATTAATTATTAATTATTTATAAAAAAAAAAAAACTCACATGCACCCCCTTACATTCCACAACAC
>WWET01003500.1:34863-63125 GCA_011038615.1 Limnodynastes dumerilii | reverse complement strand
TGAACATTTTCGAAGGACTGAGATATACCATTGACATGATCTCACATCTTAAGCTTCATTGTTGTAGTTTAGTTTCATGGACTGTTGGTTTTATAAAATCATACTGTATAGGCGACCTCTTGGTCGCCATATCCTATAGTAACTATGTCTTCTAAACGAATGCGAGATGATGGGTATCAACCTTTTTTTCCTCCCATACCCTCTACCATATTATGCTTTTGCCTGTTTGGTGGCTGTTCCCATTCTATCTGTAACTATGGATTTATTTGCTACATCAGTATGGAGCTAATTTTGGGATACTCCATCATTATGTGCTATACACCCTGTACCCTTACCTTATGGTCCTGCTGTTTTTAGTAACACATTGTAATTTTATACAGGTTTTTTTATATATGATCACATCGCTCTGGTCATGCTTTGCATATGCATATGCACTGCAGCACCAGCTCTCACTAGGCTCACTGTTCTGACACACTTGATTTTTTCTAACATATGCATCCCTCTTTTTACTCCTTTTAGATTTACACACCAATCACATTATTTGCACCGTTCGATATGAGTATATGCGGTGCCTTAGTATTACACATGTTTTGGCACGCTGTTTTAGATGATATGTTGATGTTTGTTTTAGCAAAGATAGTTGATGTGTATTTGCAGATGTTTTATTTATTAGATACTGTGTCTTAGATTTATTAACAGTATGTCACATACAAATGTTTACACTACCCCTGGTTCCCATCCTTTCCGTCGCGTAGCGTCCGTGATGTTTGGGCGCCCTGTGTTGCCAGGGACGCGCAGTCTTCGGTCGCGTACTGATGGTTGGGCGCCTATGGTTGCTAGGGACGCTGCAGCCTCGGATGCACGTGGGTGGGCGGTAATTATCCTTCACAGAAAGGTTTATAAGCTTGCACTTGGCACTTTACTCTGTAACCACTTTCCCTGAAGAAAGGACCGCATTAAAAAGGTCCTGAAACGTCGGACAACACTACTTTGCTGACTCCGTGAGTTTTCTTGATTTACAGACGCCCAGTGCCGGGCATTGCTTGGTATATACTATGGACTATTAATCCAGCCAAGGCACGGACGCACCTTATCCTTTGAAGAGGAGTGCAACACATCATCGCTACATTATATTAATTTTATATATATATATGTCTGAATCTTCTTTCTCTTTTCATCAGTGGATCAAGGGGGGAGACATTGGTGGTTCAGGGAGTTTGCTAAGGAATAAAAAAAAAAGCATGAAGGAATCAGCTTGATTCCTTATGCCACTTCCTGCGCATGCGACGAGAGAGTACGGTGCATGTGCGACACTTTAACAGCATCGTCAGAGCTTCATTAATGAATGAAGCTCCGACGAAGAAGCCCCTTCTATCGCAGGACATCGCGGTCCCGCAGAATGAAGGGGCATCTCTTTATAATTGTTAAAATTTTAAAGGATACATAGATAGATAGATAGATTAATTATAATGATTATTTTTGTCATGTTATCTACTTCGGATCGTAAGATCTCCAAGTGTAGTGCAAGCAGGGATTCAATAACGGATCACCACTGTATCCATGCCTCTGTGTGAGCACTTGGGTAGACACTCCCATCACTTGCACTGACTTTAGAGAGCAGGATCCAACCTTAACTTTTTCAGTCTGTTTGCGGCTATTATCAATTATCACACTTTTCCAGAGAAGCAGGGTGGCCTAATTGATTATTTTTACCCTGGCCCCCACTGCTTCAAACAGATCAATTCCTACAAATGGAGGTAGAAAAGTTTCTCTGGTTGGACTTGAGAAAATGAGTGAAACATGTTGAAACATCACACTGACATACAGGGTGAAACTGATAACCTGTAACTGGGATACAGTAACTTCATCCCAGTATTTATTTTGTTGTATTTCATGATTGTCAGATGACATCCAAAATATTTTAATAGGAAATGGGCATAAAATTACAGGAAACATGGAATTCTTGTTGTAATCTTAATGCCAATCAATATTATGAGAAATTCTGCTAAAGGATTTCCTTGAGTAACAGACGGGATATTTGTCACAAGATATTGCTTGCATACATTTCCTGTCAAAGAATTACATAACTATTTAAGACGTGAATACTAAGAGAAATGTTTCATGTGCAGACCCCTAATATACCCCACATGTATTACAAGAAAACTGAAAACTCCCCTTTAAAAATTCTGCTTTTGCCACTGATGAGGTGCTGATGAAGAGCATGCAATCATTTCCCATTCAGACCCTAACCCTAATGTGCTGCAGTGGCTTGCTTTTTGAAGGGCATGTCATGGCTGGGAAAAGGAACAGGCATGTAGTCAATGTATCATAAGGGTGTGCCCTTATATATCAGAACAGATACAATGGCAAATGTTTATTTCAAAATGGCACCCATTCCCAAAGCCAAACTGTAACTGTGAACTCTTTCACCGACTGATGGGTTTGGGTATCCGCTCAGGGTTCCCGGGGATGAGATAGTGGTTCAGCGGAATAGCGAAAGCTGAAGCCTTTTATGTAAGATCTGCTCATGAGCTATGAAGGAGTAATTGATGGAAGAAGACAGGAATAGTACAGGCTGGACTAGAACTGGATTGGACCAGACTGGACTGGACTGGAACAGCCCCGACCTGAACTGGACTGGACCAGGACTGGACTGATACAGACTTGACTTAACCCGGACTGGGCCAGGACTGGGCGCTACTGGTGCAGACTTGACTTGACCTAGACTGAACCAGGACTGGACTGGACTAGGACTTGATCTCTGGATAGTTACAGCGCCAATCAGCAAAAAACCAGGCACCTTGATTGAACAAGTTGTTCTAGCACAGGTTACACTGGACTGCTGGTTTAAATAAAGAACCCCTTGATTAGAATGGGATGATCTGGTCATGTGGTTCTTTGAGCATGGATCTGGTTGGCTGGATGCATCAGGTGACTAGATCCAACATGGCGGCACCCATGCACTGGAGGACGCCGGAGCTTGGCACCAGACTCACATTGTCAGAGTACCATAGACAAAGCAGGAATCTGAAAAGGAGGCTGTCACTATTGAGAGTGCACCTCCTTGAAGATGGAGTGCGGGCATGGCTGGAGAGTGCTGCCGACAGGCGGCCTCTCATGTGGTAAGTCCCGCATTTCATTACATACTCTCCCTGATGGGGAAGGTTACAGTTAAATTGCTTAAGGTTAAAGGTGATAAGGTTAGGCTGTGGAGAGGCAATGGTCAAGATTAGGCTGCAGAACGGGGACAGTTAGGGGGCAGTTAAGGTTAGGTTGTGGGAAGGGGATGGTTAGGGCTAGGATAGTCAGGGCTATGCTACAGAGAAGGGACGCTGATGGTTATGGTTAGACTATGGAAAGGGGACGGTTAAGGATAGGCTTTGGGATGAGGATAGTTAGGGTCATAATAGGGTTAGGTTTATGTTGCAGGAAAGGGATGGTTAAGGTTAGGCTGATGAAAATAGTATCTATCGCTGTTGGAGTTTAGTGTCAAGTAATGTGATTCTATATCTGCTGCCTGCTGTCTTTAGCTGTTACTAGTAGCACAATACTGATATGTCACATGGCTTACACTTCAGTATAACACTGCTTCCATCATGCTGGTAATAAGGTCCACTTGCAAAAGGACACATAGCACAAGCTTTGCCCTTGCCCTTGCAAAACTCATATGCAGCATTTGGAGGGCTGGAGTGCATTACACCTGTGCATTACAACAGGTGTTAAGGGAACCTGATGATGGTGAAAAGGGAATACCTGAGAAGGACTGCACTTCTTGTGGGGGATTCTGTCATTAGGGGTATCCAGCTATTAAAATATTCTAAAGAGAGTGAGAAAGTAAAGGGATCTTGATGTCATTATCCACCTTGGGACAAATGACTTGACTAATGCTGGAGTTGTGGCTGTTAAAGATTAATTTAGAAAGTTAGGAACTGCTCTTAAGCAGGTGGCAAATACGGTTATTTTTTCTGAAGTGCTGCCAGTACACAGATTTGAAGAAGGTAGAATGATGCGCATTAGTGATTTCAATCTGTGGCTTAGGAAGTGGTGTCATGAGTAAGGATTTGGGTTCATAAAACTGAGCCAGGTCATCTGGCAAAACAGAAACCTGTATAAAAGGGATGGCTTGCACCTATCCTCTATGGCATGGGTGGCCAAGCTCGGGCCTCGTGAGCTACCAACGGTCCATGTCTTCCAGGTCTCCTTGTTGGTGTGTTCATTACTAACTGACACATTCAAAAAAATCTACAGTTGGTAGTGATTATCTCACCTCTGACTCTCTGAGGAGACCTGGAAAACATGGTCGTTCACGAGGCCTGAGCTTGGCCACCCCTGCTCTATGGGAACATATATTCTAAATGATCAGTTTGAATGCTTTATTAGAAACCGTTTAAACTAAGAGAGGGGGGCAGTGATACAAATAATTATAGCTGCATCCAAAACCAAGAAGTGTTGTGTGGCCAGTCAATAATAACAGATCGCAAAGTCACAGCAACTAATGGAAAAGAGAACAGAAAAAGCAATTTAAAAATATGTAGCAATAATAATAAACTGAAAAATAGGAGATTCATAATGCAACCTCTCAGAGCAATGTGTAAAAATGATAGAAGCTTGGGAAATAAAATCCCTGATATTGTGGGAATCATGGAATCATGGTGCAATGAAAATCAAGACTGGGACCTAGCTATACCGGAATATAGTTTATTTAAGAAGGATAGAGCAGGAAAAATTGGAGGAGGCGTATTAATGCATTTTAAGGAAGGGTTAAATTCAACTTTAATAGGGAGTATTGGAGTAAGTTTTAGGCACTATGGGTAATAATAGATACCCAGAGGGTTATTCTTTGCACTTGAGTGATGGATAGGCCACCAGGGAGAGATGAGGAAATAGACAATGTCCTATTGCAAGACATTGCTAAAATGGCATTAAAAAGGAAGGTAATAATAATGGGAGATTTTAAGGTCCCCTAGAAGTGGGGACATTTTAAATTCATTACAGGGAGTGTCCCTTAAGCAACTGATGAGAGAGCCCACTCGCAAAGAGGTCATCTTACATTTGGTACTTACAAATGGTGACAAAATCTCAGAAGTATAAGAATCTCAGTAAGAATCTCAGTGTGGGTGATAACTTAGGATGCAGTGATCATCAAGCAGTGTGGTTAAGTATAATGACTGAGAGAGACACTTATCAAACAAAGACAAAGAACCGTGTTCACAGATCCGTTTTCACGCGCACTTGCGTTCGTTTTTTAAGGTACATTTTAACTGCGTATGCATAGTAACTTTATTTACAAAAGATGGGCAAGATCCAGAACAACACTTGTGAGCGAATTTACGTGTGGTGGACACGTAAAATCGCCTTTTGGTAAGTACTTCGCATGCGCACCATAGAAAATACGCTCAGTAACGTAGCATAAATGTGAACGTATGGGCCATTCACGTATGTGTCACGTAAATACTTACGTGTGGGCGTGCCAATTTTACGTGAGTCCAAAATACGTCTGTAATACGTTAAGTAGGCGGGGGTTTGTATTTAAAGTGTACAGTATGGGCGTGCTTAGCTGCGTAAATACGTGTTGCCCATACGTACGTGTGCGGATCACTGCGGTTACATTGGCAAAAGTTAAGGTAGGGTTTGAATAGCGTATCTTGACAAAATACGTACATTCAAGGGGTGTGCCTAAAGGAGTGTATAGAAGGTACGCACATGTAAATACGCTACGCAAGTAAACGTACGGCAAACATAGTTTTGGATCTACCCCGATAAGTTTAATATACGCACAAAAGTGCTTTAGGCAGGGACATGTGAATTGCACTTGGGGACATACGTATGGATGGGCGGGGTTGAAATATGTACTTGGAAATTTACATAAAAGTGGGTGGGAGGAGGCATTTAAATGAATGCTTAAGGGGGCGGTTAGAAGGAATTGCACAGACGGAAGACATATACGCACGTAAGTATACACGTAAAGAACAGAGTGGTCTGTAGTGGTGTAAGTCTACGATTGCACAGCCATGAGACAGGAGTGTCATGGGTGTTGGTGGGCATTGCATTGCTACATGCGTGTGTAAAATTGTGTACTTTTAAAAAACGGATCTGTAAATACGGTCCAAAGGTGCCAGACTTTAGGAAGGCAGATATTGTGGAAATGGAGAAATGTGTAAGTGATGCTTTGGTGGAGTGGAGGCACATGAAAGGAGTACAGGAGTGGTGGGGAAATTAAAAAAATGTATTACTAACAGCAACAGACCTTTGTATAAGAAAGGTTAGGAAAAACCTTAAAAAAGTCAATGTGGTTTACAGAAGAGGTAGCAACTATAGTGAAAACATTTAAAGAGTAATACTATTCTTCAATCAAAATTTTGATTGAAGAATAGTTTTACTCTATAAATGTTTTGATATATGAACTAGTTGATATATATTATTAGGTTTTACTTTAATTTTACACTAGTGCACCTTATATTTACTTCTTGATTCACCATTATATTTAATAGTCTCTATTTTTAATATTTTGGATTCATTTGTGGCACTTACCTGTGATAGGTTGGATTTTAAGGTTGAAAGTATTAGAAGTACATAGAGTTTTTTTCTGTATATTATGCATTAGAACTTCTGCACTTTGAACACGTTTAAGCACATTGGGCCTGATCCAGAACTACGCATCTCCGCGATTTTACGCGTGGCGGAGACGTAAAATCGCAGTTTCATACGTACTGCGCATGCGCACCATAGAAAATACGCACATTCACGTAGCGTAATTGTGAGCGTATGGGAAATTCACATATGTGTCACGTAAATACTTACGTGTGGGCGTGCCAATTTTACGTTAGTCAACAATACGTGCGTTTTACGTGAAGTAGGCGGGGGGTGGTATTTAAAGTGTACAGTACGGGCATGCTAGGCTGTGTACGTTCACGTAGTCTATACGTTTGTTAGCGGACGTATGCTGTTACGTTTGAAAAAGTTAAGGTAGGGTTTGGGTAGCGTATTTTGACAAACTACGTCCGTGCAAGGGGTGTGCCATTCACGTAGCGTATTTTCAAACGTATGGGTAATTCACGTATTGCTAACGTAAATCCTTACGTGTCGGCGCGCCAAATTTACGTTAGTGACCAATACGTGCGTTTTACGTGAAGTAGGCGGGGGGTGGTATTTAAAGTGTACAGTATGGGCGTGCTAAGCTGCGTACGTTCGTGTAGTCTGTACGCTTGTTAGCGGACGTATGCTGTTACGTTAGAAAAAGTTAAGGTAGGGTTTGGGCAGCGTATCTTGAAAAAATACGTCCGTGCAAGGGGTGTGCCGAGGGGAGTGTAACGAATTTACGCACACGAAAATAACGTACGGCACACGTAGTTCTGGATCTACCCCATTCATTATAATTCTCTTTTTTTTATATTTTATATTTTAGTATATATTTTTTAGAAATTTTATATGGTATTATATTACTAGCTCCCTACACACCCATTTCCCCTTTTTAGATCATGTCTGTATTATCTTGGTGTCACCAGGTTCCAGTGTGTATATAATAAGAGGTACTAGGAAAATGATTATTTAAAAAATTATTTAAAATCGTTGTTTGGGAATCGTTATTGCATTTTAACCTCCATTTTTTCTTGTTTCACTGAGAAAATGTGATGGTGGGAATAATGCAATTTTATGTTACATTGGGGAATGATTGTGTCATTGCGTGATGTGTGGTGTGATGTAATATGTTATGTGGGAATAGTGACATGACTGTGGGGATTTCATTTGTAATGTAGTGAGTGTAGTGTAGTCATATCTAAATTTTAGGTAGGAAATAAATATTTTAAAGGAGAGTCACTATTACACCATAATATAGGGAAAAGGAGGGAACAAATTTCTGTCTCACCCACAGTACCAAAATAGCTAAATTACAACCCTACACATACCCATAATTCTTTCTAAAGAAGCCTCATCTTATACTGTGTCCTGATAACTTTCATTTTAATGTCTGAGTCAGCCAGCAGTGACACAAACTGTAGATTTCAGATATATTTAATAGAAACTATTGCTCAAAACATGACACCACAGTGATGCTTTGAAACCTGTTTTCTCTTATAAAAACAGGTTTGAATCAGATTCAGACCTCATGACCATATCCGTTTCCTGACGTTCATTTATATAGAATATTTCCAGATTTTGCCAGTCTTAAACGTGCACAAATTCTGTTATGAATTATACATGACCTCATAAATAAAGGAAATCTTGGAAAACAATAATTTCAATTGTTTTGTTAGTAGTTACACTGGAAAGTTTGAAATAAGAGATATTTTTATGCAATTAAGGGTCAGCATGGGAAAGGCAATTGTGAAAACACTATTGTCCTTAGCTTTCTACAGTGCTGTAGCAATACAATGTGATTTGCTTTATCATCAACACAAAAGAATAACTAAACCACAGCAACAAAAACAATGTGTGAGTGATTCCCACATTGGGTGACTGTGTTTTTACGGTCAACTACAGTAACTACTGGAGTCAGAATAAAATCTAGCTGCTGTCTAGAAAAATACCCAAGAATTACTCTTGGAGACAGACCATGAAACTCGCCACGTTTTATAGATTACACATTTAAGTATGACTAAGAGTGGCTTCTCTGACTAGATTGTGTCATATACATAGACAAAAATAGCAGGGGATCTTCTTTGTTGTGGGAGAAAGAGCAAGCTGTTAAAATGATTAGAACATACTATTTATTACAAGATCATGTTAATGTGTAAATCCAATATCAGTGGGAGTCACTGCCATGAAATGGGTCTTTTAGAAATAGAAACAGCCGAAAGCTAATTTTCATCTGTCTCTATTTCAAAAAGGCTGTCATTTTATAAAAATTTAAAGAATGGGTAAGTATGCTGATCGTTCATTTCTTAGAAATACCGCTGCAGACCTGCCGCACACCCGCCACACCAGCCCGGAGAGATAAGTAAAGCTCTCCAGGGAGTTTTAATGTTAGGTAGCGGGGAAGGGAGGGTTAGGGTTAGGGTAATTAAAGGGTAGGATTAGGGCTAGAGTAATGGAAGGGGAGGGGGTGTGGTCTCCGCATCAAACAGCCCTTTTTAGAAAGAGCTGTTCTCTTCCAGGCATTTCCAAAGTGCCAGGGAAATTGATGGCATCTGCCTCAAAGCAATCGATTTTCCCCAGGACAAAGAGGCAGTGTCATTTGGTGAGTATCGCCCTACCCCCAGACCTTCCCTTATGAAACCTTCCTCTTCCATTACCCTAACCCTCCCTTACCTGACCCTAAAGCTCTCCTCCCTACAGCCTAACCCTAAGATTCCCTTCCCCACAGCCTGACCCTAAAACTCCCTTTCCCCCGCAGCCTAAGCCTAAGACTCCCCTCCCTGCAGCCTGACCCTAAAACTACCTTCCATGCAGCTTGACCCTAATACTCACCTCTAGTCCGGTGCATGCGGCGGCCTTGGTGTGCAGCGGCAGCAATTTTGGAATGACTGTGTAAGCATGTCAAACAATATATTTTAGAAGCTTGGAGGTGCTGAGATCTACAACACCAAACACATTGGTAAACCTGATAAAGGTACATGAGTTGTCAGCTGACAAAGCACTGAGGATATCAGATGAAAAGTATGTTACCTCTACATTAAGGCATGTGGTTTTTCAGATCTAAACAACACCTTTAGGTGAACATAGAGTCATATCCAGAGACTTGATCTAATAGATTGGTCAATAAACCCTAACTTTTAGCAGTTTTTTTTACTTGAGTTTATAAAAGAAAACTCAAAGTTTGACAAAAAGTACAGAACTTTATGCATAAACATATCCAATAAAAGGTCTGAATCCAAAGTTCTTCCTATTCCACCGTAGAGTTCCTTGTCAGTCTCCCAGTATCCAGAAATACAACAAAAAAAGAAACATATATGGTGAAGTACGTAATGTACCTTCTCAAATATACATTTTTTTTGTTCCACTCACAAGGTTATGCAGTTTTAATTGTTTCACAGTATAAATGTGGGTATATCTGGGAGGTCCAATCTCTTAAAAAAATATAATGTTGATATGTTCAAATCCAAAACCGCTAGGTATCTCACTTACAAGATTTTTCTTTTTCTCTATAGCGTATCATTTACAGCATCCTCATCCAGGTTCACCAATCCTCTCTCCTCCGATCCACCCCTCCTCGCCGGCCAGCAGAGCCCGGGGGAAACAAAGAGGGAGAGATATGAGTACCCTAGTGCAGCCTGTTACCACCTGAATCCCACTCCCCAGCACGCCAATCAATCTGCTCACCTCCTCCTTCTCTTGCGTCACCCTGCTCTGAACTCTCACCACACTCTCCCGGACGCCGCTACCCACAACCAATGCGTTGTCTTACGCGGACATGTAAGACATCCATTAACGTTCTATATGCAAGCAGGAGGTTTATAATATAGATATGAAAACAATTAAAATTCTACATTAAGGAATTGCATTGGTTATTGGCTGTAACAAGTTCTGTTTTTGATATTTTTTAAGTAATTTATTGTTTATTTCTTTCACACATTAAAATAGTAGCTTTATATTAAAGGAATAGATCTAATAGCAATAGCAGTATACAATGCATTATTAGACCACACTACACAATGGACCAGAGCTTGTGTCAGTGCATAAATACTGTTGAATTTGTTTTGACCCATTCACCATCCCCACCTGCTTCACTATTGCAGCACAGGCCAGGACCATCATCCTCCATGTCAGTCTGCCTCACATGGCCATGAAGCCACGCCCCTTTTTTGACACATGCGAAGCCACGTCTGTTTTTTGAATTTTCACTTTCTTGCACATTTTTCATTATTTTTTTAAATTTTTAATGTGGGACAATTTCTTGGCTTTCAGGATGTAAAAGGGGGTTTCTCCAGACCCCCCCCCCCCCCCCCCTGGGTGCACCACTGAATTCTATGACAAAGCCTCTTCTTATAGAGAGCAGGAGAAGGAAGGAGAAGGAAAGAGAAGGAAAGACCTGAACGGAACTATAGAACAATTAGGGTTAGGCTGCGGGGAGGGGATGGTTAGGGTTTGGCTGTGAAGAAGATTAGAGTTAGGCTGTGGAGAGAGGAATGTTAGAGGTTAGGCTGCGGAGAGGGGAAGGTTAGGGTTTGACAGTGGAAAGGGGAGGGTTCAGCTTAGGCTGTGGGAAACAGAGAGTTAGGGTAGGGTTAAGGTTAGGTTGTGGGAATATGATAGGGTGACGATGAAAACTTACCTTTCGGAATTGCAATCATTAGAGCCCCAGGATTTGCAGGACCGGCACTGTTCGGGAAGGAAACTGCTGTCGAAATACACATAAAGTGGTGACATACGCCCAATCATTGCATAGTTGTCGGTAAGTGCATGATAGGACTACAAATTGCTTAATACAGTTTGGAGTTTCAGAATGTCAGGTAAAGGATTTGCCAATACATGGTAAAAGGACACCATATATTTTGTATCCTCATTAAGTTATAAATAGAAATGCAAATTTTAGGCATCATTTAATAATTACAGAATTGTATATTCATTTCCACATTTTAGAAACATTACATAAATGCTACCAAGCCAGTTAATGACATAACAAAAAGATTTGTCAATAAATGACATGTTAAATACACTATTTTTAAACTCATAATTCATTATTTGACTGTAAAATAAGAATTGGGAAATGGTGGTTTCATAATATCTAACCCTCCTACAAGCTAGTATTTGATAGAGTTACCATTTGTAGCAAAAGCAAAAATTCAGATTCAGAAATCCAATGTTCCTGAAATGGGATCCCGGGCAATAGAGGCAGAGGGATCCATACTCTTTAGGCCACACATGCATTTACAACTTAACTGCTTCCACTTACACTTTCAAGGCATGCCTTTGTTTTTCTGATTCAGTTGAGTATGAAAGATTGGTTCAGTATGCATCCAGAGGGAAGGCCTATACTGTACCTTACACTAAGAAATACCCACTTGCTACAGCAATCCAGGACCTTTGTGAATCGATGTCAGAAATGTCATTCTGCTTATGTCCGGATGTGATGCAATATGTTTGGATTTAAAAAAAATATTTTTTATCAGCAGGGGGCTTGTGCTGCGCAGGGTTGCCGACTTTTAACAGCTTCCCTGTGGGAGATCCCGGAGGGAAGCAATAGATGCATACAGGGAACGGGGCTTAATGACACGATTTATGCAAATCATAGAAAGTGACTGCTGATAAGAGCCACATGGCCCATCCAGTCTGCCCAGTTGTATATTTAAAACTATACTGACCCTAGTCCCTATTTACCCTTAATTTAGTTTGAGATTTAGAATATCCTTATATTTATCCCAAGTATGTTTAAACTGTTCTACTGTGTTAGCCTCAACCACTTATCTTTCAGTGAAGTAATTTTTCCGCACATTTCCTTTGAATCTACCACCCTCCAGTTTATATTCATGCGCTCGTATTCTATTACACCTCTTCCTTCGAAAAATGCCACCCTCCTCTACCCGTTCATAACCCTTGATATATTTGAAAGCTGCTATCATATCCACCCCTCTCCCTTCTCTGCCCCAAGCTATACATGTTTAGCTCCTCTAGCCTTTCTTGGTATGTTTTGTGACACAGGCCATGGACCATTTTAGTTACTCTTCTTTGCACAGTCTCTAGTGTATTTATGTCCTTCTGGAGATATAGCCTCCAGAACTGATCATAGTATTCTAGGTGAGGTCGTACCAACAATCTATAAAGGGACATTACTACCTCTCCCTTTCTGCTACTAATTCCTCTCCCTATGCAACTAAGCATCTGACTTGCCTTTCTCATTGCTTTGTTACATTGCTTGGCTACCTTTAAGTCACATGACATAATGACTCCTAGATCCCTTTCCTCCTCAGTAGTGCCATTAATGATATACTGAGCTTTTGTGTTTTTGGTCTGTAGTCTCCAGTTCGAGTCATCTTATGGCACTGCCTGTACGGTTGCCAACCCGGGTGCCACCCTGGATCCATTGTCTTCTATCCTGGGTTCATCGTCTAAGTCCATCAGGCTTCCATCTGCTGTCCTGTCATCAGTGCCAGTCTCTGCTTCAGTGCTTCCATCTGAGATCAAGTTCCCGATGTCTCTGGTTGTAGCAAGCCTTTAGTGAATTCTCCCAGTCCTGTTGGCTCTATGTTCACATCCAGGTGCCCCAAGTCCTCGTCAAGTCTAAGTCTGCCAAGCATCCTTCCAAAGCACAACTTAGGTGTCCAGAGGCCACCTTTAAAGGAGTGCCCGCTTTACAGCCCTCCAGAGGTGCCACTCCCAATAGTGGCAGCCTCCTGCACAGTGTCTATGGCAAAATAGTGTCTGGGAATTGGGTATCTGCACCACTGTCCTCTGGTGCATGGATGTCACCATCTTGCCTCTTGTCATGTGATTCCCAGCAGCCACTCATACTCCTCTGCAGTACACATGATCCTTCCTGCCAATCTGTGCACTGGGCGGGCTATTTAAACCCTGTGCACTGATCCCTCAGTGCCAGAACAACTTGGTTACTCAAGGTGCCTGGTTCCAGCCTGTCTTGCATCCAGCCCACTTTGTCTTGCATCCAGTCTGTCTTGCTTCCTGCTTCCTGAATCCCTTGCTAGTGAAACATGCTTCTCCAAGCCAGCTGCTTCACTAATCAAACCTGCTTCTCCAAGCTTACCAGCATTACTGCTTCCAGCATTACCTGCACTACTGCTTCCAGCATAACCTGCACTACTGCTTCCAGCATAACCTGCACTACTGCTTCAAGCATTTCCTGTACTACCGCTACCAGCATAACCTGCACTACTGCTACCCGCATTACCTGCACCTCGGTAACCAGCCTGTCTGCTCTCCTGCAGCCTGCTGTCCAGTCCAGTCTCTGGAACAATTCAGTCCAGTCTAGCAGTCCGCTATCCAGTCCAGTCTCTGGAGCAATCCAGTCCAGTTCAGCAGTCCACTGTACCGTCCTGATCCTCCTAGCCCCACCTGTTTTGTATGCAAAAGCACTACCTCTGGGCTGCCAGCTTCCACTACGTTGTCTTTCATCCTGCATGGCCCTCGGAACCCACAACTGATCCCAAACATACCCAGATTGTCACATAAAGGTCTTTACATTGATTATGTTTTATTGATGAATTGTTAGATTGGCTATTTTATTGTGTATCATTTTTGTTTTTTATTTATTTATTTATTTATATCTGGTACCAGATTTGTTACATTCAATAAATTATTGTTATGCATTTGGAAGGTTTTTATTTTAATTTTTATATTTTTATTTATTTTTATATTTATATATGTATATGTGTAATTACAATTTATTATTTTAGTTAAGTGTCTACTATCACACAGGACAGCATTGGTTTTCTCAGTTTTTTAATTATACTAAACCATACTGCTTGATGATCACTGGATCCTAGGTTTTCACCCACACTTACTTTTGAGATACTGTCACCGGGCCAGGTCCTCAACTATGGCCGTCTTCCACAGATAGCCGTAATGTGCCGATATATAGCTACTGCGCATATGTAGTAACTATAGTACGTAATCTATGTATCATTTTGGTACGTAGATTGCGTATATGCGGTCTTTCAGACCTGTGGAAAACGGCCGTAGTTGAGGATCTAGCCCACCATTTGTATGTACCAAATCTAAGATGACCTCTTTGCGAGTGGGCTCAATCACCAATTGCTTAAGGGACACTCCCTGTAATGAATTTAAAATGTCTCTACTTCTAGTGGAGCTTACTGAAGACTAAATTAAATTAAAATCTCCCATGATTATTACCTCCCCTTTTAATGCCATCTTAGCAATGTCTTGCAATAGGACATTGTCTATTTCCTCATCTTGTCCTGGTGGCCTATATATCAATCCAGTACAAAGAATAAGCCCCTGGGTTTCTATGGTTACCCAACGGGCCTCAGTTTTTTCTCCAATACTCCCTATTAAAGTTGAATTTAACCCTTCCTTAACATAAATAATATGCCTCCTCCAATTTTTCCTACTCTATCCTTCCTAAATAAATTATATCCCAGTATAGCTAGGTCCCAGTCATGATTTTCATTACACCATGATTCTGTGATTCCCACAATATCCAGATTATCCCTTGGCATTATTGCAATTAATTCAAGGATTTTATTACCTAAGCTCCTAGCATTTGCACACATTGCTCTGAGAGGTTGCATTATAAATCTCCTATTCTTCAGTTTATTATTATTGCTAGATATGTCTATATTGCTTTTTATGGTTTCTTTTTCGTTAGTTGCTGAGGTTATACTATCTGTCATTATTGACTGGTCACACAACACTTCTTGGTTTGGGGAGAAGCTATTTTTTTTTTTTAATATTTATTTATCCTCACCCCCCTCTCCTAGTTTAAATGGTTTCTAATAAAGCAATCAAACTGCTCACTTAGAATATCTGTTCCCACAGAAGAAGGAAGCAAGCCATCCTTTGTATACAAGTTTCTGTTTTGCCAGGTGGCATGGCTATGTTTCATAATCCCAAATCCTTCCTCATGACACCACTTTCTAAGCCACAGATTGAAATCATGAATGTGGATCATTCTACCTACTTCATATCTGTGTATTGGGCAGCACTTCAGAAAAATAACAGTATTTGCCACTTGCTTAAGAGCAGTTCCCAACTTTCTAAATTCATCTTTAACAGCCACAACTCCAGCATTGGCCAAGTCATTTGTTCCAAGGTGGATAATGACATCAACCTCCAATCGTGTCATTAAGCCCCGCCCCCTAACTAATACTTACCTGTTTTTAGCTGTAATAGGGATCGGGACGGGGCTTGATGGCGCAAATTGCGTCATCAAGTCCCTTCCTGTCCCTAGCAACACTAGTATACTAGTGTTGCTAACCACGGGCCTCATATTACTTACGGGAGAATTGCAGGCTCTCCCGGGATACCGGGAGAACTGCCCAAATTTCAGGAGTCTCCCTGACTTTCCAGGAGAGTCGGCAACCTTGGTGCTGCATTGCAAGGAAATGGCCCTTATCGCAATATTTGTACACTTTTTTTTACAATACACTTACCTAAAAAACAAATCAGAGGGATAATTTTTATAATTTTTTTTGCTATTGTGAGTTTAATCACTGGGCCAAGTACTACAAGAGTGTATATACATAAACTATGTTCTATGCTGTTTCTATAGATTTTACTGAATTGCACCTTCGAACCACAGAATAATGATAATTTTATGAATCAGAATGGACTATTGGTGCGTCTAAAAGAGTAGCATTAATAAAACATTCTTTAAGGTATTTTATTTGTATTAAGGATCGCCTACAGTTTGCACAGCTATTCTGTGTATACGTGGAATATGCCAATGCGTGGCACAATGGTTGGAGATTGTGTGAGGACCTGAGAAAGATCTGCCACATGATAGATAGATAGATAGATAGATAGATAGATAGATAGATAGATAGATAGATAGATAGATGCTTTAAAATACTTGACAATGATTAAACAAAAATAAAATTGTTTAAAAACAGTTTTAAAAAAAAGTGATAATGTCAGCGCTGTACCAGCAGCAATCTACCTCCTCCAAGGGATCCACCAATCCCAAAAAACATAGAAAATAGAATCTGCTTTGGAAAAATAAATTGTTGTTTTGAGACTAATGGAGTAAAAACAACACCCCCAGGTCCAGAAATTATACAAGCTGTGTTTTTTTTTTAAGATGTTTATAGTGCCCAATATTAATACATATTACAAAAAACACATAAAACACATTTACCAGTCTACTTCAATAACAAACATCACATGAATGTAAAACTGAAATGAATGAATTGTTATCTTGCACCATCTAGTGGAAAGTGCTGCAATTAGAGGGAAGTAAACAATTCATTTTGGCATGATTTGCTTGTGTGCGCACAAACAAATAAGGTTGCCATGAGTATTTATGAAGTGTAAATAAATATAACACTAGGCTACTAGTCTTTAAAGATTAAAGATACATTAACTTTTGTATACAGTATAAAAATATTTTTACATTAACCCAATAAACTTTTAAGATCTCCAAATCCCTGTATAGTTTATACTGTTTTGAAATAAAATTCCATATAGCTATTTTGCAATTTTCCTGACAAATGCAGTTCATCATAATCCCCTTACACTCACTGCTGGGATGATGTGGTAGCAGTGGAGTTGGCCATTATCACATCAGAAAATGGATCGCTACCTGCACCAGAACATAGATGGCCCTCATCAGGCACCTCAATTCATTGTACAGCGGGGTCTGACCAAGGTGTTGGAAACCTATTTTAAAGTAACAGAGACAAAAAGGAACCATTAATATACAGTATACATTTGCTTGCCATTGTTTTATTTAAATGTGGCTAATCCTTTAAATTGAGTATATGTCACATGTACATTTATTTGTAAGTCAGTTGTATTATGTATGTATGTTTATATGTTTATTTTGGTAGTTGGTTAATGTTATGGGGTTTGGAGTTTCAGAATGTCAGGTAAAGGATTTCCCAATACATAGTAAAAGGACAACATATATTTTGTATCCTCATTAAGTAATAAATGGAAATGCAAATTTTAGGCATCATTTCATGATTACAGAATTGTATATTCATTTCCACATTGTAAAAACATTTACATAAATGCTGCCAAGCCAGCTTATGACATAACAAAAAGATTTGTCAATAAATGACATATATGTTGTCCCATACATCTTTATTATATTTAACAAGTAGAATTTTTAAACTCATAATTTATTTAATCCAGACCTACGTCTGACAGTGAATTTACGCAAACCATTTGCGTAAATTCATTGTCAGGGAACATCTGCGCATGCATGTGGCAGATGTTGCCTTAGCATAAGAGCTATCATACATAACTTCGACAGTACTTATGGGGAAGGGGCAGACTCTATCCTTACAATGGCTTTATCCCAGCCATATTAGCGAGGATAGCCATTTAAATGATGCCTATAGGGTGGGACTACGCCGCAGACCCAGTCGTAATACTTAAGACAGGAATCTGGACACGTAAGTGTCCAGATTTACTACCGAGAGCGGGGAGTGCAGGGGGCATGCACTCCCTGCTACGCGATCGTACCTATGGACCATCACACCCACATAATGCGTGCAGGGGTTCTGGATCTACCCCAAGGAGCCAATATTCACTACAAGGCAAACACGAGCTAAAATACGCCAGCCCCTAGGATTGTATTTACTCCATACCCTCTTGATGGTGACCTGTATGGTATAGCGGTCACTAGGATAATGGGCCGTATGCAGAGTACCGGATGTATAACATATACATCTGGTTTTAAGCGTTTTTTCCTACTGCGCATGAGTAGTACATTTTTAGACCGCATTTACGCAATTTACGAATGGAAAAGATACGTAGATAACGTTAAAAAATGTACTACGCATGCACAATAGGAAAAAACGCTAAACACCGGATGTATATGTTATATGTCCGGTAATCTGCATATGGCCCAATGGCGTTGCCGTATCGACGCCGGGCAACATCTGCCTGGGGCATGCGCAGATCGGCTTTTCAGCCGATCTTACGCTTACGCCCGCCGTACTAGCTACGGGTCAGCCAACGCGCGTTTCACCTATGGCTTTGTCAAGGCTCAAGGTCTCGATCAGGCCCCAGGAGGCTGTCTGTATTGTATAGTAGTGACTATGATATGCTTTCTTTTTTTTTGTGGTTACAAGATTGTGTTTTATGACGCTTACATAAATGCTATAAGGAATTTACTATAATATTAAATTGTTAAACAGAGGGAACAAATTCAAAGTTTTCAGAGGGGGGAACACCCTAGCACTGTCCCTGGTCTCCTCTCACTTCTGCTGAGGGAAATCCAGCACAATTGTGATTCCCTCTGTGTCAGGCAAGTCATAGGTAGGCTCTCTAATTAGTCAGGATGGTCATAGTGACCTGTTTAAGGAAGCTCTGTGTACTTCATTTGTGCCTATTCCAGTGTTCTGTTTGTGGTGTTGCCTTTTTCTCATATGCAGTCCCGTTCTCTGTACCTTTATACAGAACCCAATACCTGTATCCTGAACTCAGCGTGGGTGCAGAGGACAGGGAATATTAAATTCCTGGTGTGTGTGTGTATGAGAGAGAGAGATAGAGGTAGGGAGAATGTATTATGGAGGGAACTATAAGTGTGAGAGATTTAGAGGTAGAGGAACAAACCCAGAGTTATTAACATATTCCATGTGTTAGCCTCCATTGCAGAATTTGCTGTACTAACCTCTGTACATAGGAGAACAGTACTTTATCCCATGCACTCCAAAGTGCAGAAGGGATTTACAAGTCCTGCAATCTTGTTATGACACTCCGGGTTTCCCTGGCAGGGTACCGGAGTGGTCGTGGAGAGAAAGGTAGACTGGAGTGGCGCCCCGGGTTTATCTCGGAGAGAACCGAGGCGGCCACGGAGGAGAAAGAGGTAGTGATCGAGTCGACTGCCGGGGCACAGAGACTTTACTATCGGGTGGTTTTCACCAGAGCCCCTGATGGTGGAGATGGATTTGGCAGCACCCCAAGAGCCTGGACGTACCCTGTTGAACCAGACTCGAGGAAGAGAAAAGGAAACCCGGAGTGAATACCAGAATGAGATGAAGGGAGCAGTAAGAGAAGTGGGACTAGAGCCAGTTCGGAAGAGACTAGACTGTGACGGACTACGATTAACACGGAACCAGGGACGGCGGACGGAAGATGGCTCAAGGGACAAGACAAGACGGACTAGGACTCTAACACTCACAGACATACAGCGGGACCCCCAAAGGGGTAACATAGACTAGCACTCCAGGTAAGGTTAGGTATGGGGGGGTTGGTGAACACAAGAAGGAGGGAGAAGCTGGGAAGGAAACGCGGAAGGTAAACGAGGCAAGGAAATGAGCAAGGTAAGTGGGCAAGCAACGGTCAATTCACTAGGCAAGCAAAAGCAAGGCACTAGGCACACAAGAGATACAGCAGGTCACAGGTCTGACAGGCAGAGTCTATAACCAGCAGAGAAGTGAAGGAGAGAAAAGCTTATGTAGAGACAGCTAGCCTCTAATAGACTGAGCTGTCTGAAGAAAACCCTGATAGGGGGAGCTCTAACAAAAGTTACAGAGAGAAGGCGCTCGCCCGCACAATGAGGACGCGCAGGAACCCTTTGACGTTCCTCTGGACCATACCCTTTCCAATGAATAAGGTAATGAATTTGGCCTTTTACTCTTTTAGAATCTAGGATGGTCTCCACTTTGAACTCTTCTTGACCATCCCAGAGGAGTGGAGGAGGTTTGGAAAGAACACCAGATTGAAATCTTCTAGAAGAACTGAAGGGTTTGAGGAAGGAGACATGAAAAGTGTTGGGTATCTTCATATTCTGAAGGAACTTTAACTTGAAAGCTACTGGATTAATCCTTTTGGAGATGACGAAAGGGCCGATAAAACGTGGACCAAGTTTCCTAGAAGGTTGACGAATGTGAATATTTTTAGTAGACAACCAAACTTTGTCGCCAACCATGAAAGATACCCTTCTTCTATGTTTGTCCATTCTGGTCTTGGTACTGAGCGCTGCAAAATGAAGAGAGCTATTAACTTTCGTCCAGATATTTTTAATCTTGTTGCCCATGAACCTAGATATGGAAGAATCATCAATCCGTAGCAATTTGCAGAAAGACTTCCAGAAACGGGCAATAAATTGTGAACAAATAAATCAGCCAAATCTTTAGCTGAAGGTAACCCTTTAAGAGGTACAAAATGAGTCATCTTGCTGAAACGATCCATGGTCACACAGATGGTAGTGTTGTCTGAGGATTTAGGAAGATCCGTGACGAAATCCATTGAAATGTGCATCCAGGGACGTTTAGGAATCGACAAAGTATGAAGAAGTCCTCCAGGCAAAGAACGTAACGTTTTATTTTGAGCACAGACAAGACAGGCTCCCACAAACTCCTTAACATCTCTTGATATGGCAGATCACCAGACCAAACGAGAGATAAGTTCCAAAGTCTTCTGCACTCCAGGATGTCCAGCAGTCCTTGATGAATGCACCTCCAACATGGCCGATTTCCTGAGTCTCTCATTAACAAAGAGACGATTCCGAGGCTTCTGGGAAGGAGCCTGGTCTTGGGCATTCACAATCATAGTATGCAGATCCTGAGTGAGACCTACCATAATGGTCGAAGAAGGTAGGATGGGCAGAGGAGGGGAGGAGGGTGGATGTTCCGGCACAAAAGAGCGTGAAAGGGCATCAGCTCGCTTGTTGATAGAACCCGGACGGTAAGTGATCACAAAGTTGAATTGGGTAAAGAACATTGCCCATCTGGCTTGTCTGGGATTCAACCTTTTGGCGGATTCAATGTAGGCCAGGTTCTTGTGGTCTGTAAGGATGACAATGGTGTGAGTAGCCCCTTCCAGCAAATGTCTACATTCCTCCAAAGCCAGCTTGATAGCAAGTAATTCCGTTACCTACATCATAATTGCGTTCTGCGCTGGAGAACTTCCTAGAAAAGTAGGCACATGGGTACATCTTCTTTTCAGAAGGGTCTTGTTCAGAAAGGACCGCTCCAGCTCTGATGTCAGAGGCATCCACCTCGAGAATGAATTGCAGATCTGGATTTGGATGACGAATGATAGGGGCAGAGATGAAGGCTTGTTTGAGAGCAAGGAAAGCCTTAGCAGCCTCTGAAGGCCAATGAGCAGGATCACTTCCTTTCTTGGTGAGATTGGAGATGGGCGTCACCAGGATAGACATGTTACAAATAAAGCGTCTGTAATAGTTTGAAAAACCCAGGAATCTCTGAGTGGCTTTAAGGTTGGTGGGTTGTACCCACTCCAAAATGGTTTTGGCTGGGTCCATAGCAAAACCCTGTGGGGAAATAACATATCCCAGGAATGTGACCTTGTGCACCTCAAACTCACACTTTTCTGGCTTGGCGAAGAGACAATTCTCTCAGAGGCGAGTCAGGACCTGACGAACAAGAAAGTGATGCGACTCCAGACTGGAAGAGAAAATAAGTATATCGTCCAAATACACTACAATAAAGTCTCCCAAGTTTCTCGTAGAATTTCATTAATAAGGTCCTAAAACACCACTGGGGCATTGCACAGTCCAAAAGGCATAACAAGATATTGATAATGGGCAGATTGCGTATTAAATGCCGTTTTCCACTCGTCTCCTTTTCGGATTCTGACTAAGTTATATGTCCCACAGTGGTTAATCTTGGAAAAGATGGTGGCACCTCTGAGCTGGTCGAACAGGTCTGAAATTCGAGGAATGGGGTAGGTGTTTTTGATAGTAATTTTATTTAATGCCCGATAGTCGATGCAAGGTCTGAGAGATCCATCTTTTTTAGCCACAAAGAAGAAACAGACACCGACTAGAGACTTGGAAGGGCGGATAAAACCTTTATGAAGGTTCTCCTAAATATATTCATCCATGGCTTCTGTCTCAGGGCAAGAGAGGGAGAACAACCTCCCCTTAGGAAGCTTTGCTTCGGGAACCAGATCAATGGCACAATCAGAGTTCCGATGAGGAGGGAGTACCTCCGATGCTAGAAGTCGGCGTATTGAGGAGGAATCTTCTGGATAGATGTCTGGGAAACACGAATAGGTCGTGATAAACAGCCTTTAGTGCAGAACTCACTCCACTTGATGATCTCCCCTTTGGCCCAATCTATGACTGGGTTGTGGGCAAGAAGCCATGGATGTCCTTGTTACAGCTGCCTTCTAACGGCAAGCTGCACGCACTGCTCCTATCCCCATTACTATCTTACCTTGCTCCAGTGGATTCCCCTGCCGGCAGGCTCCTTAGCAGCAGCATCCATAGTACCTCATGTGCAGCTTCTCTGTTAGCCACATGCTCTGCCTGCAGGGTTCTTATGCCTTCTGCTGCTTGTGTCACTTCCTGGGTTGGGACTGGGTTTGCTGGCCAATCACTGTGCAGCTGTCTCTATTTAGTCTCCCTCTCACTTCTCCCAGGTGCTGGTTATAGAGTCTGTTCCTCAGTTCTGTGACCTGCTTCTTACTGTGTGCCTAGTGCTTCCAGCCTAGTGATCTGACCGTTGCCTGACCTACTTACCTGCCTTGAATCCTGCCCTAGCTCCCTTGTGTTTCCAGCCCAGGTTCTCACCAGTACCTTGTACTTACCTTCCCTGCAGTTCCTATCCTTACCTTGAGTGAATGTTTATGTTACCTCTTTGGAGGCACCGCTGTGTGCTTGAGTGTGTGATAGCCCTTGTACGCCATGTACCGTCTCGTGAACACTCTTCTGTCCCACGTGCTGCGTTAAGTGTTCTGTGTTGTCCGTTACAGTCCGGTCGCTTCTGGACTACTACTCCCACTATCTATAAACTACTCCCGTCCCTCCTGTCTGGTGTACACTCCTGGTGTTTCTCTCCTTTCCACGAGTCTGGTTCACCGGGGTCCGTCCAGGCTATCAGGCCGCTGCCAAGCCCATCCCCACCATCAGGGGTACTGGTGAAGACCCCCTGGATAGTAAAGTCTCCGGTCTCCGGAAACCTACTTGTTCACTCTGCCTGTCTCCTTAGTGGTCACCTCGGTTCTCACCGGGTAATCCCGGGGTACCACAAATACCCTCTCTTTGACCACTCCGGTTCTAGCCAGGTAAACCCGGAGTGTCATAACAGTCCTAATACGAGGTGTGCCGAGGGACTCTGGATGAGGAGTAGTTCTATGAGTTCCGAGTGGCAACAGCCAATGGAGAGACGCAGAGTTGACGTGCTGGAACTGATATTAGGTTCGGAAAGAGGTCTTCCATCCAATCCACAAGCGGTCAAGGGAGAAGGAATGGACTTGACTTCTAAACCAAGACGACGGGCTACTTCAACATCAATGAAATTCCCTGCTGCCCCGCTATCGATTAAGGCCCGTAGACTGTAGACTTGTTCATTCACCAGTAGTTAAACTGGAATAAAGAGGGAATTTTTGGGGGAGATTAAGTATGTACCCAGCCGGAAACCCTCTTCTTCCGTCTTAGTTAGGCGATTCCCGCCGGCGAAGGCTTGTTAGGACAACTGCCTGCCCGATGACCCTTACCACCACAGTACAGGCAGAGGCCTAACTGCCGACAACGGGCCTTCTCCTGTCTAGATATACGGTAGACACCAATCTGCATTGGCTCTTCTACAGACAGAACCTCTGGCGGGGACTGAATAGCAGGAAGGATCGAAGGAGTCGACGAGTCTTTTTCCAACCGTCGTTCTTTAAACTGGCGATCAATGTTTATTGCCAGGCGCATGAGATCGTCCAGAGTCTGGGCAACAGGGAATTGGACTAGTGCGTCCTTGACTTGTTCGGAAAGTCTGACTCGAAACTGACTTCCCAAAGCCGGGTCATTCCACCCACACTCGTTAGACTAACGTCGGAACTCCGCACTATATTCTTCTGCAGATCTTCTCCCTTGTTTCAGGGTGCGTAGCTTGGATTCAGCCGTAGCCAGATGATCAGGGTCGTCATAAAGAAATCCCAATCCGGATTTGAGAACGATCCCCAGTGAAGCGGTCCAGTGGGTTGGCCTTCACATCCGGGGATGCCTGGAGTGGAGCTGGAGTGGGGGCAGCAATGGGTTCTGCTGGAGAATGGACCTGCGCGGTGAGGTTTTGGACCATTTGTCCCAGATTGGAGACCTGGGCAATAAGGGTGTTTATGGCTTCAGTAATCGGGTTCATGTTACCGTGAGCGGTAACCTTTATTTGGCCGGTTATAATGTTATGACACTCCGGGTTTACCTGGCAGGGTACTGGAGTGGTTGTGGAGAGGAACATAGACTGGAGTGGCGCCCCGGGTTTACCTCGGAGAGAACCGAGGCGGCAATGGAGGAGAAAGAGGTAGTGATCGAGTCGACTGCCGGGGCACGGAGACTTTACTATCACCAGAGCACCTGATGGTGGAGATCGATTTGGCACTCGAGGAAGAGAAAAGGAAACCCTGAGTTAATACCAGAATGAGGGGAAGGGAGAAGTAAGAGAAGTGAGAATAGAGTCAGTCCGGAAGAGACCGGACTGTGACGGACTACGATTAACACGGAACCATGGACGACGGATGGAAGATGGTTCACGGGACAAGACAAGATGGACTAGGACTCTCACACTCGCAGACATACAGTGGGACCCCCAAAGGGGTAACATAGACTAGCACTCCAGGTAAGGTTAGGTATGGGAGGTAGGTGAACACAAGAAGGAGGGAGAACCTGGGAAGGAAACGCAGAAGGTAAACGAGGCAAGGACTGAGCAAGGTAAGTGGGCAAGCAATGGTCAATTCACTAGGCAAGCAAAAGCAAGGCACTAGGCACACAAGAGATACAGCAGGTTACAGGTCTGACAGGCAGAGTCTATAACCGGCAGAGAAGTGAGGGAGAAAAAAGCTTATATAGAGACAGCTAGCCTCTAATAGACTGAGCTGTCTGAAGAAAACCCTGATAGGGGGAGCTCTAACAAAAGTTACAGAGAGAAGGCGCGCGCCCACAGCTAGCGGTGCCAGGAGGATGCAGGAAGCAAGCAGCGGGGAGTTGATGGTAAGTAACAGCGGGAGGCAGGGCTAGGGTACGGATAGGTGCAGGCTGATTGTGGGCAACGGGAGCAGTAGACCGGGCCGACATAACAATCCTACCTTAAATATTCTGTATGTAAGGAATTAGCCAAGCGGTTACTGTACAATTACCATAGAAATCCCCACCTACCATAAGTATCTTGTAAGCATGGTGATTGGGTTCATTCCACAAGTAAAGATGGAGTTCCACACAAAATGCCGCATCAAGTGACTGTGTTCTGATGCAGAATTCATTGCACTACACATGCACGGTACACACTGATAGGCAACTTTCATATGAAGCGTACATGTCGCCTCTCATTCTTAGGTCTGGTTCCAGCCCATAGAGAATGTATTATGGGGTGCACTGTGTGTAAGAGATAGTGATAGCGAGAAAGTATTATGAGTTGCAGTCATATAACTCTATTGGTTAAAGCTCACCTGGCCAACGCCAACGCCCCTCTTGTACGTGAGTTTTTAACTTTTTAAAAAATATAACTGGACGAGCGCTAAATCAAAAACACAAGGATGGCACCACCTTTCTAGTAAAAGACCCAGATAATAATATTAACAAAATAAGCAACAAAACTAAAAATTATATATGAATATGTACACACAAAGATAACCTGTGATAGCAGAAGGCTGGAGGGTGTGTGCAATCACCCTCAAGTAGAAAAGACCAAAATATAAATAATCAGCTGCGCTTGTCACCGTGGGTTATCATAAACAAAAAACATAAATTGTTACGACTCAAGTTAAAAATTGGACCATTTATTATATAACAATAAACACAATCTGTATTAATGCGTAAATGTGTATACCCGGTATACCTAGTGAGTATATATGCAAAAATCACATAGAAAAAGCCATAGTCAAATAATGGAACAAAGGTCTGACTGATAAATATATGATTGTCACAAGGTACCTTGATACTCTAGTTATGACCGCCCTCCAATGTTAAATGGTAAGGTCCACCTAAGGGACAGGTTCCAGGACTCAGGAGGTTCCAGTTAGTAATACCTTCCAGATGTATAGCGGTGGAATCTAGTCGTCAGGGCGAGCTTCAAGGCTCTAAGTGCAGAGGTAACTTGCGGGTGTCCCCGCACTGTACCATAAGTGTTTGGGTCAGCAACTCGCACTACGTGCAAACAGATTCTGTGTATGCCTTGGCAGTTGAGGGGTATACAGATTACTGTTGATGCATTTCGTCTAACCCGGACTTTCTCAAAACACAGCATAAAACAGAAACCGTTTCTGTTTTATGCTTTGTTTTGAGAAAGTCCGGGCACGGGTATTAATGTATTTGAAGGAAGGAATAAAATAAACTTTAATAGGGAGTATTAGAGAAAAACCTGAGGCACTTTGGGTAACCATAGAAACCCAGGGGGTTACTCTTCATACTAGAGTGTGTTACGACATTCCGGGTTTACCTGGTAGAGTACCGGAGTGGTCGTGGGGAAGATGGTAGACTGGAGTGGCGCCCCGGGTTTACCTTGGCGAGAACCGAGGCGGCCACAGAGGATTAAGAGGTAGTGACCGAGTGAATTACCGGAGCCCGGAGACTCTACTATCAGGGGGTCTTCACCAGAGCCCCTGATGGTGGGGATGGGTTTGGCTGCGGCCTGATAGCCTGGACAGGCCCCGTTGAACCCGACTCGAGGAAGAGAAAGGGACACCCGGAGTGGATACCAGACTGAGGGAATGGGAGTAGTAAGGTAAGAGGGAGTAGAACCGGTCCAGAAGAGACTGGACTGCGACAGACTACGAACAACACTAAACTCGGAACGAAGGACGGAAGTAAGTTCACAAGACTGGACAAGACGCACTAGGGCTTGCGCACACACACGCACACAGCGGGACCTCCGAAGAGGCAACATGAACAGGCACTCAAGGGACAGGTAGGTACTGCGGGGTAGGTAAGTACAAAAGAGGGTGAGAACCAGGGCAGGATACACAAGGTAACTAAGGCAGGTACAAAGGCAGGTAAGTGGGTCAAACAGAAATCAGTTCACTAGGCAGAAGCACTAGGCACACAGTAAGCAGCAGGTCACAGAACTGAAGAACAGACTCTATAACCAGCACCTGGGAAAAGTGAGAGGGAGACTAAATAGAGACAGCTGCACAGTGATTGGCCAGCAAACCCAGTCCCAACCCAGGAAGTGACACAAGCAGCAGAAGGCATAAGAACCCTGCAGGCAGAGCATGTGGCTAACAGAGAAGCGGCACAGTTTGGAGGTAGTATGGATGCTGCTGCTAAGGAGCCTGCCGGCAGGGGAATCACTGGAGCAAGGTAAGATATAAATGGGGATAGGAGCAGAGCGTGCAGCTTGCCGTTAGAAGGCAGCTGTAACACTAACCCTAGAGACTCCCCTCCTCGCAACCTAACCCTAGAGACTCCCTTTCCTGCAGCCTGACCCCAAGACTCCCTTCCCCGCAGACTAACCCTAAGACTCCCCACACTCATACTCACCTGTCTGGTTGGTGTGTCGGTGTGATGGGCGGTGACTGACACTGCTTTTTGGAGACCAACAGATAGTCAGAATACCAGTGATACTGAAAATTCCAATACTAATGTTTCCGTACCAATCACAGCTTTTAACAGATATGAAACTGTTAAAGAATTCTCTTTCTACAGGAAAATCCACAAAAAGTTTAATAAGTGGGAAGATCCAACGCCTTAATCTTCAGCTCAGTGTGCGCTTACGCTGCAAAGAACGCAAATAAAAAAGCCATAAAGCAAGTCTCTCGCACTGGGGTATGACCCAGGCCTTCGATTTGTGTGT
>WWET01003499.1:153018-167914 GCA_011038615.1 Limnodynastes dumerilii | reverse complement strand
ATATAACCCAATGAAGGGACTCTCTTTGGTAGAGTAAGCACCATTACCAAAGAAAGCAATCACCATTTTGTGTATTCTAAGAGGTGGTGTGGGTCCACAGCAGATATTTTGAGGGATTTAAGGGATGCCTTTTGAGGTAATTTAGCTCTCAATTTAAAAACATATATACATACCACCATCAGCAGAAAGGCCTTGCTACTGTCCCATAACTTAAATCAAAGAGTTAATGTGCATAACTTTATTATTTGTTTTTAGGTATGGGGCACATTAACTCTCTGACTTAAGTTACAGGTTACATTAACTCTTTTTTACAGGGCACATTAACTCTTTGATTTAAGTTACAGGGGAAATTAATTGTTTGATTATAACTACAGGTGACATTCACTATGGACCTGATTCACAGTTAAGAAAATGCTGCTTTTTAGGTACTTATCTTTAAGAAGCGATATATTGCGCATGTTAATATCTTAATATACGCAATTTATGTAGGACTTAAGAACGGGTAGGCTCTGGATCACCATTATGAAGCTCTTTCCTCAAAGTTCATACTGACTTAAAAATGAAGGGGTGTGTTGTGAAAATTTAAGAATGAAGATAAGAAAATTGGGTGGAGGAATCCATTTAAATGAGGAAATCTGGGAACTGTTAGGCAAAAACGTTCTTTATTAGCCACCCTACACACACAACTATGAACCTAAAGATAAGGTAGCCCTACGGCATTTGTAAGTCGGTTAAGAAGCTGAAAACCAGGAACATGTCAGGGGAGTCGTCTTGCTACTTTTTGCAACTAAATCATTCTTAAGTGTGAATATGGGGATCAATATGTATGCAGCGGCATGCTATTAACTCTTGGCATGCTGCTACTTATGTACTAAAGTGCACAACAGCCCTGCAATACATTGGCATGCTGTGCCTTTTAATACTATATGCCAGAGCATGCCAAGGAAAAGAAACAACGTGTTGTGAAAAGCGCAAATTAAAAACAATATATAATATATGGTTCTGATGAAAAACATAAACGGCAACCTGATGTCAAAATTTTGTTATGCCACTCATGTCATCAGCTGTTTCCCCGTCAATCAACAATGGGTGGCCACCCTCCAAATTGCAATTGCAGTAAATCGTTTTCCTCCTGTTTCCAAAGCACAGTCCCTGGACCGGAGGGTCCAAAGCCTCCATAATGCCTCCAATAAAAAGTGGAAAGTGCAAGGTGCAAATAGCAGCTCCACGTGTTGTTATGGTACTGTATAATACCGTACGGACCTGGTAGTGAGGAGCCTGAAGCAGACACTGATTTGTAGACTAGATGCAGATACTGATCTGGAGTGAAGCTTGTAATCGTAGCAAGTGAGACCAACCGAGGTGCGCGGAGTCTAGAAGGACCGTATTCTTCACTGGAGCCTCTGAAGGTGAGGATAGTCTGGCGCTGCCGGTTTACCCTCAGGTCGCGGCCTCCGTGGCAACACCTGGGAGAAGAGAGAGAGGAAATAGATGGAAGAAAAGGGAAAAGACAGGCCAGCAGAGCCTGGCCTGTAACTAACTACAGGTAACAATAAACAATGACAAGCAGACAGTGGGGGAAAAACGGGACACAAAAGACTAACTGACAAACTAGGATGATCACTCACACAGTCGCTCACACAGTCACACGGAGGGCTACAAATACTGGCTCACAGAAGAATGCAGGGAATAAACAACAGGCAGATACAATAAGGAGGGAGAGAGCAGGATACGGTACACAAGGGGCAGCAGGCAAATTTACAAGGCAGGATAACAGGGGGCAATCAATAATCAGAACAAATGTGCACTAAAGCAGGAACAAACAAAGGCAGTAACAGATACTGATAGCAGATACTATAACTGGCACCATGCAGAGGAAGGAGTGAACTTAAATAGAGGCTGCTAGTCTCTAATAGGCTAGCAGCCGTCATGCGTCCAATAGGATCCTTTCCTGGCCTGGGGGGAAGTGACTGCAGCGAAGAGAGCATAGACGCACGTCTGCCCGGACCTCCGGTGGTAGGAGCACGTGTCTTTGTTTACTTTCTAGCGTCGGCGTGTTGACAGGAGCAAAGAGTGAGGAGAGGCATGCGGTGAGTGTTTGATGGCGATCAGAGTACCGGGAAAGGTGAGTATTGCGGCGTATAACACGTGCATGAACTCTCTTACGCATTTTATCTGTCCGGCAGTCTTCTTTCATCTCCTGAGAATCGAGTAATACCCTACCTTCATAACCATTTCTGCACAGCTATATACTGAACATCTCTATTTCCACTGTTGTCTGCATAGCAAATTTAACATTTTATCTTCCGATTACATTGAGGCTCTGGAATATACTAGAGATACTCTGCATCATATGGGAGGCATTTGATAACTTTATTCCTCTAATGATTGAATATTTGCAACAATTGAAGTGCCAATTGTTATATGTTCAGCTCCACATATATGTGTTTTTTAATGTTTGATTAAAAAAAATTTGACATCAGGTTGCCGTTTATGTTTTTCATCAGAACCATTAATTTATTATATTGTTTTAATTAGCGCTGTTCACAACACATTGTTTGTTTTGCTTTTTATAAAGGGAGAAAAGCTAAATTTCCCATACAGCAGCTTTCTCCTAATTAGCACCATAGGTTACATTTTTCTTTCTGTAGCATGCTAAGTGTTAATAGCATGGCACTGCAGGGGTTTTTCATAATAATAATAAAATACATTTTTAATAATTTTTAACATTTAATGAATTTACATTTTTTGACTTTTACTAAGTTTTTTGTGAACTGATTTTTAAGGGGTCAACTTGATCTCATTGCAAGCTTAATCGCAAAGAATAAACCATTAAAAAATCACCACACATTGCTGTAGTTTTAATATAGACAGGAAAAATTGCCCCTTAGTAAATCCACTGGCAAACTACAGTGACGTGTCTGATTTTTTTCTGCCAATTTAAATTGCGCTTTAGTAAATCTAATGCTCACTCAAAAGCCACCTTTTCAGACTTAACAATAAGAAGAGAGTTGGGAGTATACACAAACAATTTTAACTTCATATGACTAGACCTATTCCCCAATCCACAGTGATACAATATTTCCATAGTGATACAATATTTTAATTTCAAAATGTTACCATCTGGATAGTGCAGTTCTTTTTAGCAATATAAACTGCATTATTCAGTTGATAACATTTTTAAATTGAAATACTGTATCACTGTGGAATATATTATATAGAAAAAGAAGAAATATTATTAATGGGGATGTTAAAATCACATAAGATAATGGCTAGGATGTCAAAATTCATACGGTGGGTTATAGATCCCAGCAGCAAGCAGAGAGAATAAGTTGAAGATCTGTAAAGGATGGCCTTCAAAGTATCTGAATGTTAGTGGAGGGACAATGGATAAAACTGTGTTATATCATGCACAGCCCTATCTCAGGTATCCAGAAGGCTGTCCCTTACATTCCACTACCAACCTCACAGTTGGGCTTCACATTTCCATTCCATACCAGTATCTTTCCCATACCCATGCTACAATCAAGTTGGAGTCCTATCAGGAGAAAACACTGTGGAGGTGGAAACAGAAACAAATGCCAAAGGAGTCTAGGCACCCGGTTGAAATGCTCACCAATGCGGGTTTCGCTATGTCTTCCTCTGGCTTACTGAGTTCATCTGCAAATTAAAGATTGAGTAATCTAATCAGTTCTTTCTCATTGGACACCTGAGTAAACAAATGTTAAATTGAAAGAAGGTTAAAATATTACAAACGGAAACAAAAAACTATTTTCAGGGAGCGTGTCAGCTACCTGTCAGTATCATATAGCACCCGAGGAGTTGCCAGTTTTATGATTAAGATTAGTTTCTGGAGGAATGTAATATATTGAGGAAAGACATAAGTGCACCTACACTGAATCCTACTGGCAATCACAGCACACATTAAACACAATATGATATAAACTATATATTACAGTCTGCATGGGGGGCCAAGGAAAAAAATATACTTTTGAAAAATGAGGTGCAGGGTAACTGTCTTTGTTTTATCATACAATCAAAGACCGTTTCCCCAGATATCTTACCAATGTCTACTGTCCAAACATGCTCAGAAAATCTTTTGGAATGATCTGTGATCTGTGATTTTTTTAATTTGATCTTTTGGAGCTCCTAATATGCCAGATCAACCATGGAAACAAGTGTGTCCTGTGTCTATTAGGAGAGCTTTGGACAGTACGCAATGGTAAGATATCTGATGAAACGGTCTTAAGATTGTGTGATTGAAAAGATTATCTGCTGAAAAGCCCAGTACTTTAGCTGGCTGGTTTCATTTGGTTCAATGATTCATTATTGGATGGATTGCCAAGGTGGAAGGGGATGAGGGCACCAGTTCATCACATGTTGTTAATTTTGTGTTTTACTCTACAACTTTCCATAAAATCAATTAATTAAATATTAAATATATTATTTTAATAAATTTGAGAACCAAATTATTTTTGATTGTGTCAGTGATTAATTGTATGTTTGCAGGTGTTGGTTGACATAGATTGGCACAGCATTATCATCCATTGAACACCATATACTTAAAACAAAAGACCGTCACTCAGTGCCCGCCAGCTCACATTAAACTAAGCCTTTATTTTGATTTTAAGTAAACCCTCAGGAATCCTTAACATGGAAAATAAAATGAAAACATTTGAAATTGTGTCCATGGATAATCTAGTGTCCAGTTTCTATCAAAATAAATCTTTCAGACCAGTTTCGGAATTAGGATCACATCCGTGTGGTAAATATCGGGCTTGTAGTTATATGACAAGAACCTTGGAAATCACCACAAGATATGGAGAGACATAATAAAATCTCTCCATGTATGACTTGCGATACGACCCAAGTCATCTACTGCCTTACTTGTCCTTGCCAATGTAAATATGTTGGCAAGACAAGTAGAAAATTTAAAATCAGACTTCTGGAGCACGTGGGTTCAAATAGAAACAGCCATTCTGATGTATTAAAATCCATGAAGTCTTACTCAGGGCTAGGGAAAGTCTTTGAGGTAGATAACCCTTGCCCTCATGTAGATGTGTGATAAGGAGCAGTCACTCCCAGACTTAACCCCTTCCAAGCTTTTGTGATGTCACACACCTCCAGTTTCCTGTGGAGGGAGGAGGGGGGAGAGTGACCCCCCTGGTCTCTTCCTGTCCTCTGTAGTCAGGGATGACCCTATATTGGGTTCCTGCCCCCCCCCCACCACATATCACTCCAACCATCTGCCTGGCATTACACACATCACACAATAACATCTTATACTACTGCTACATACATAACACACTTCTATAGCTACAGAAACTTCATATGATAAATGCAAAATATAACACACACAGCCTACGTATTGCAGAGGTTACTAATACAAGTGTCCCAATAGCTGTTCTTCATAATAAGTCCAGGGTTGATGACCAGGGCTGGGAAAGTAATCCGTCCAGGGACATGCCCATTTCGTCACATGGTTCATATTCAGAGTCACAAACTACTGATAATGCACTGACAGTAGATTCTAGTTCCTGCCCTAGCAGTCCCTCTACTTCAAGCCAACAGAGTCAATCCTCCTCCTCCTTTTTTAGGGGGAAATCACAAATCACCCCCAAAATTAGCAAACACAAGATCAGGAGGGGGAAGGGGGCAGGGGAAGAGGAGGCAATTCGAACAGAGGAAAGGGGAGTCTGAGAGGGAATCACAAGTAACAACCTTAGAAATAAATAATGACTTACAAATAATTAATTTGTCATCGAGAACCCTCAGCCCCCATCATCTTACTCTTTTAAGTAAGGGTCTTTCTTTTGCCCGAGTATCCTCCATGGATCGTTTTCAGATTGAGAGGGATTTAAACTTATTTGTACGGAAACTTGCTCTACGTAAAATTTATAGTACTTCTGACCTGGATCCAAAGACAGGCTCTCCCTCATTGGAGGACCTGCCTTTGGATCTCCAATTAGATGCTGATGAGATGGAGGCCTTGAGGTCATTGGAAGAGTTGGCTGGAACTAATGAGGTTCTGCCTAGACCGTTGGCTCCTAAGTCTAAATATTATCCAGACATTTCTAAGTACCCCTTTATCGTGACATACAAGGAACTAGTATCACGTGACCTTGATTACCTATATTTAAATACTAATACACATCTTAGACAATACAATCTGTCTAAAGATGAATCAATGGCATTACATGAGTTACATAATTGGCATGATATTACAATCAAGCCTTCGGATAAGGGGGGCAATGTAGTCCTCTGGCCGACAGAGGACTACATAAAAGAGGCCAAACGCCAACTAGGTGACACTTCTTGCTATTTGTAAATGATGTTTAATCCTACTGAAAATTTAAAAACAATGTATGATCTCATTAACAGAGCTTTTCAGGATGGCTTATTAACAACAAAGCAAAAGAAGTTATTGGACCGCCCACATCCCAAAACCGCAACTTTATATCTCCTACCCAAAGTACACAAGAGCCGAACGTCACCACCAGGTAGGCCAGTTGTGTCTGGTAGGGGTTGCCTGTCTGAGCAAGCAAGTAAATTTTTAGATCATTATTTACGCCCTTTTCCCTTCATATTTAAGGGATACAATGGACCTGTTATCCCAACTCAATGATGTCGAGGTGACCAGGGATACATTACTGGTCACTTGCGATGTCGAGTCATTGTACACCAGTATAAACCATCAGACTGGTATGGTGGCGGTACGTTCTTTTTTGATGATGGGCAAGTACGATGACTTTTGGGAGTTTTTGCTAAACCTTTTGGAATTTGTCTTCTCCAAGAATTTTTTTCTATTGTCCAACTCTTTTTATTTGCAGGTGAGGGGCATCGCCATGGGGACAGCATGCGCTTCCACTTATGCCAACCTCTATTTGGGGTGGTGGGAGCGCACGGTCGTCTTTATCGAAGCCCATGAGGCCATCCATGTCCTCATGTGGCTTTGGTATATTGACGACATTTTTATCCTGTGGCAAGGTGACCCCTCCCTGCTTTATTCTTTTATTGCCATTCTGAATGAAAATCCTCATAATTTACGTTTAACTTTGGAGGTGTCACCTACTAACATCAACTTTTTGGACGTGTCAATTAAAATTGACCAGTCGGGTAGAATCTACACAGATCTCTTCCGTAAGGATACGGCAACAAACAACATTTTGCACAGTACAAGTTTCCATCCTAGTAATACAATCAGAGCCATTCCCAAAGGGGAATTTCTCAGACTTAGGAGGAATTGCTCCACTGTCCCTATTTTTAAAGAACGGGCCAAGGAACTTCAGGCTAGGTTGTCGGCCAGGGGGTACAGTGGAGGTACCTTGCGTAGTGCCTATCAGGAAGCTTTAACAAAAAATAGGGATCAACTTATTCTTCCCAAATATATGAAAAAACAAAATGATAACAAGGTGAGGTTCATTGGGAACTTTAATTGTGAAGCTGATAACATTAAAAAAATCCTAAATAAACATCTCCACGTTCTGAAGGTGGATCAGGATCTCAGCAAAATTCTGTCTGAGAAAGTGGATGTTATGTGGTGTAAGGCACCGAGTCTTAGGGATAATCTAGTGTCCAGTTTCTATCAAAATAAATCTTTCAGACCAGTTTCGGCATTAGGATCACATCCGTGTGGTAAATGTCGGGCTTGTAGTTATATAACAAGAACCTGGAAATCACCACAAGATATGGAGAGACATATAAAATCTCTCCATGTTTGACTTGCGATACGACCCAAGTGATCTACTGTCTGTCTTGTCCTTGCCAACGTAAATATGTTGGCAAGACAAGTAGAAAATTTAAAATCAGACTTCTTGAGCACGTGGGTTCAATTAGAAACAGCCACTCTGATGTATTAAAATTGAAACAACTTTCCCCAGTAGCTCGTCACTTCTTGAAGTGTCACAATGCTGACCCTAAAGGACTATCAGCATGCATTATTGAAAGGGTGGCTTTAGATCTACGTGGAGGTTATTTGGATGAGAGATTACTCCAGCGTGAGACACGGTGGATCTTTCTCTTGGACTCACTCCACCCCAAAGGCTTAAATGAGTATATGTCATTTGTTCCGTTTTTGTGATACCCTAACGAGCTGGCAATGTTGTATTGAATAGGGAATAAATCAACCCATACATATTAAGGGCATTTCCCATGGTTTTCATCTCTAGTTTGGGTGAATCTAGTTGTTACTAGTGCTCAAATATGGGGTCTTTTTCTTGGAACCTGTCATATAAGATGAGTATTATATGGTGAACATTATACTGGGTACCACAATACATATCGTTGTGTTCTAATGATGGGCTATGATTAACCCTTATATTCACCTTGGGGTATACTAGTCAACGTCATAACTTGTACGTCATCTCACTAAAGGCTTTTCTTGTGTTTTTTAGTTTGAGGTGAATATATATAGACATTCTTTCTTCCATTTTATTGCCAGACGAATATAATTGGTGACTAATGAATATATACATATTATGGTCGCTATCAGGGTTTATGCAAATAATATAATTTTGTGATTAATAAACCCTGTATTCCCTATATAGTATGTTATAATATCCTCCTTTTGGTCTATGTGATCGCTAACCCTAGATATGAATTTATCATGTGTCGTGATTTATATCAACTTGATTGTTATTTTGGATGATTACTCTGGAAATCCCTGGTGAGGGTAATTGGGGACGTTTCCCCTTTAAAAACCCTTATAATCCGTCAACCGCATATTGCATTATGGCATGTATGAATATATTTGGGATTATATTTACTTTGATATGAATAGATTGCAAAAGATTAACATTTGTGATTTTATTTACGACAATAATATAAAAATTTTGAAAAATACCTGCTTGTTTTTAAATAGAATGTTTTCCTTTGTTTCACAGGTGGGTTTAATTATGCGGCAGCAACTCTATTGGATAGCCCGCAGATATAATCCATTTACAGAGACTCACCTGTGTGCACCGGGACTCCGCGATTCAGATTAATCCCATACAGCCCACTGGTATTAGTGAGTATAGGGTCAGATACGGACCTGGAATGGGGGAAGTGCGGGCCGTGAGGCCGCTAGTGTATGATTAGGGACAGGTTCCTGACTTTAGTTAGTTTTGGGCTGTCTCATCTCCCGTCTATTGCCTTAGTGAATGTCGGCTGACCGGCTAAGTATTGTGTATCTCTATACCGTGGCATTGTACATACTGATTCATTTGTATACATACTCATGTTATTACTGTTAGATACTGTGGATGGATCTTTTGATTATTTAATATTCGTTATGCATCAATATTAACATATTTTATATGTAGCCAATAAAAGTTACTTTTTAATACAAGCAGGTGTGGTGTGCATTCAATGGGTTTATCTTAGGACTGCATATATGCCAGTTCTTTTTTTCTTTTTGTGTTATTGTTATTTAACCTAGAATTGCACCCACTATTATTATTATTATATATTTGAACGTGTGCATTATCTGTACCTTTGGCCGTGCTATGGTCCAGAGAGGAAGTAGAGAGTTTTTACGATTGCGAATGCGATTGCGATTGTTATTGCAAGATTCACTTCACTGGGATAGGCTGAGATATGAGGTTATAGAAAAAAGCTTAGATGCATAAGAAGAAGGATTGTTAATGGGGATGTTAAAATCACCTAAGCTAATGGCTGGGATGTCAAGGGGTATGCATTGATCCTCAGTTTTAGATCACTTTGCGAGGGAGTGCGTCTCCAAATGTTGTGGTTCTTCATTTAGACAGGAATGACCCCAGCAGTGGCCCTTACATGGGCCATCAAGAATGACTTAACCCTTGCTTGCCAGTGGTGGTCGAAAATTCATTGGATATTGTCCGATATTATCCCACGTGTTAGCTGGAGGTTTTCTTCTAATGGTGTCGCTAAGGATAGCATTCACTGGAAGGTTAATAGATCGATCAAAGTTTTTATGGCTGCCCATGGTTGTTCCGTGGTCCATCATCCTTTGTTCTATTGTAATAAGGGGCATATGTATTGCGCTGATGGCGTTCATTTGTCGGAAGAGGTTATGTCCATTTTCATTGGAGAGATATTTGAGGCGATTAGGAAGTTGGGGTTTTGATGGTAGTGGTACCGGTTGTTAGGAGGCCGGTTTTGTGGCAGGAAGCATGTCTATGTTTGGTTGGCTGATAATGCTGGTGCATTGTTGCTGATTTAGTTGTAATTTCTTTAGGCACTTTATTGAATTGGACTGGGAATGCGCTATGTTTGGTTGAAATTGTTTGCCGTAATGATGATGTTAGGTTAAGATGTATAAAAAAAATTCTATAAATTTATTTTGACCTACAGCAAGTTGTTTGTTTCTTTGTTGGTTTGGGAGGGGGTGAGATGTTCTGGTGTGGGGCCATGGGATCACATATGGGTAGTTTAGGGATTTGCAGAGTTAAGAATTTAACACAAGGATCAGTTTAACACCCTGTGTGCTGCATGGCCCCATGTTAGGTCACTCACCTCTAGCTTTTCATTGGTTTGACTGTGCAGCTGTAGGAGGAGTTGGCTGAGGAGTCTTCTTAAGTGGCCTGGAACAAAAAAAGGCCTTCTTGCTCTGAATTTCTCACCCTGTTTTCCACCCCTTTTGTTTAGTGTTGATTTGTCTATGCACTTGGTTGAATTAGTTATAGTTGGCGGAAAGCAGGTCCATGTTTGGTTGGCTGATAATGTTGCCGCATTGTTGCTGATTTGGTTGTCATTTCCTTAGGCACTTTATTAATTGGGACTCAACCCTTGAATTTGGCTGATTAATGTGCCTTACCATTGAAATTGGCCGGCATAATCATAGACCTTAAAAGAAAAAGAGAAAATGTGGAGAGGCTGCGCTACAAATCTGATGCTAATCTCGGTTCCCAGAGGATCTACACCTCTCAAAATAGGAATAAATGGAATAAAGGGAAACTGATAAGCGCTGATTACACCTGTGATGTACTTGAATAATATACCCAGTTATTAAAATATAGTGTAGATGGTGGGAGGGTCTGTGGTAATCTCCAAGGATTGGGACCTAATACATGTAAGCTCAACCGGCAAAGAGGGAAAATAAAACTATTTATTAACACAATGCCCTACATAAAATCATAACACAGGTAAAACATGTAAACACAGGTAGAGGGAACTGCCTCCGTACCGTGGATGGAATGGTCGCACCAACAGGAGGCTGCGGGGAGCTCCGTAGCAGCACGATCTGAAAGTCCTGGGGAGCGGAAACGCGGTAACCGGAGTGCAGACCCAAGTAAATGGACTACCAGCGACGCGTTTCGGGCAGGCGTGCCCTTTCTCAAGCTGTATGGTAGTCTTTGATGACGTGGATTTTTAAAGTCCGTGAGAATAGATTAGGAGAGTCCTGATTGGAGGTTCAGTTCCAAGGGTGTTGATCTGTGACTGTCAATCTCTTCTGAAGTGAGCTCCGGACATGATGTGAGTTCATTTCCTGGATGTCATTGCAATCTATGGAGGTCTCTGGGTCCTAAAACCCTCCCTAATTATTCAAGTACATCGACGTTTGAACCGTGGAAAAACATTATCACAGTGTATGATATCATGACCTTTACAAGTTCACACGGATTAACTGGCATATTAAAATAAATAAATAAATAAATAAATAAAAGGCTAAATTAAAATGGGTACATTATTCCTATCTGCCACATAACAATATAAAATATATTATAAGGACCGTTCTATCGGTTATAACTAGCATATCATTTAGAATACCCGCTGTTGGTATATGGAACAGATTACAAGACATAAAAGGGTACACTTTGCATTTGAAAAGATTTGTTGTCTAATAAATAGATAAAAAATTATAAATCCATTAATTAATACCAACATAATTATTACCATACGTAAATATAGATAAAAATTATTTATTCAATATTTCCTCAACACTTTTTCATCCACTTAAAACATAGATTTACTTATCAGACAAAATAGAGTCATGGCATTATTTATTGTTATCTTAACAATCCTGTTTTATCCATATTTACTTATGGTAATAATTATGTTGGCCTCAGTTGCTACTTACCAGATACAGTGCCTTTAGTATTATTGGAGTGCACTATGTTTTGTTGAAATTGTTTGCCGTAATGATGATATTATGTAATTTGTATATAAGATGGTTAAGTATTCTTGTACCTGCTTTTCTTTTGATCCCATCAGTTCTAGATGATTTATTTTATCATTTTGATCCCTATGATCCCAAATTTACATAGATCATAGTCACAAGGGGTCGATCCACAACAAAGTACGTCACTCAAAATACGGCCGTCAATTGCCTAAAATAGCTACTGCACATGCGCAGTAACTAATTTACGTAATTATAGCGAAGCGATAGATTATATAAATTAGTTACTACGCATGCGCAGTAGCGATTTTAGGCATTTGACGGCCATATTTGGAGTGACGTACATTGTAGTGGATCCGGCCCAAGATATATATAAAAAAATTCAATACATTTATTTTGATCCACAGCAAGTTGTATGTTTTTTGTTCGTTTGGGTTGAGGTGAGATGCTCTGGTGTGGGGCCATGTGATCACAGGTGGGTAGTTTATATGTAGAATGCTTCTCTAAATTTTGGTTCAACCAAAGTGATTCAGTAAATTACAAAATGGCCATCAGTGCCTTTGAATCCCCTCATGTATCCACTTCTAATTGGCTGGTTCTATATTGAGTCTACAATCTTGGGGCAAACTTAGAGGAGGAAAACTGGTTGAAAATCTTTCAGTGCACCTTTGCCTGTTCATCAAACATCAAACGTCTCTCCTTTGGAGACCCATTATAAACTCCTGACTCATTATATCCTATAGGTGCCCCACGGACCTGTATAGAATTTCCCTGGGTTCCCAACACATGCTGGAGATGCTTGGGAGAACTGGGATTCTTCTTATTATTAAAACAGGCCACCAAGGTGCAGAGTCTAACCAGAGCCTGGTATTCACTGGAGCCCCTAATTGTGGGGACAGGCTTGGCTGCAGAACTCTGGCAGATCGCGGTCCCCAGCGAACAAGTCCTATGAGTGTGTGTAAGTGGGATAACACAAGATATACAGGAAGTACTCAGTGATAACAGAGTGGAACACACCCCAACAAACAATGAAACAAACAAGGGCAAACACTCACCGAATCATGCAGCATGCGGCAGGCACAAACAGGCAGGAACACGGAAGGATAAGCGGTCAAAGAATGGGAACAACCGGAAACAGAGGACAACAGGCAGGATATTGGGACACTTAAAAATCACAGAAACAACAGCTCAAGAGAGAGAGAGCGAGCAAGAGAGAAACACAGCAGCAGGCTAGCAAAGTGCTATAAACGGCAGGGCTGCTGCAGAAGAACAAGATATATAAAAGGACTGCTGGCCAATCATCAGTCAGCAGTCTGGGTGCCAAGACACAATGCCTGGCATCCTGGCTGCTTAGTAATGTCAGGACGCCAGTGCAGGGATAGGAGGAGAGGGCTGATGCCGGATTCAGTGCGCCCTGGTAACCTGGGAACCCCAGAATGCCAGTGAAGGCGAAGGGAAACAGAGTGGAGGCTGGGACCCAAGTAGAGACCTCGCCGCCTAGCAATGCCAGGACGCCAACAGCAAGCTGCCAGGAGACAGAGGTAAGTGCCGCCTTACACACTGTCACCGGAGCATGACAGCGTGTAACACTTATATATCTGGTGGGAGTATCCTTACATTAAACTCTTTTGGAGAAGGTGTTTGCAGTGTCCTTTATCAGATGAAGTACCCACAAATCCCCATTTTTGGTTGTTGAATTGGTTACTGGGCCCAATGTCCAGATTTAGGAATCTACTATTCGACATATTTTTAATGCAGCTAAAGGAGTCTAGCCACTTTTTCAGTATAGGAGATTGAAACCACAGACACACCACCCCTCCTCTAATTGAAATTTTTTTGGCTATTCCCTTACCTTTCTTCCTTTCCTGTCTCCCTTTTCATGTTTTAAAAAATCCTCAAAGGGTTGCAACAGATATGAAAAATAGAATTTCAATACATTTTTTGGGTTGTTGAACATGTTTTGTATTTATTGATAATACAGGCCAGATTTTTTTACTCTTATACAATATTACTGTCATGGAGGATCTCTGCAGATGCCGCACTTACCCACTCCATGGTCTGCCTGTACCTGTCTTCTCACAGCGGTCCCCCATTCTCGGCCGTCAGAGGCTGTCACTGGGACAGCCTCTATACTCACCACCTTCCTCCGGCGTTCTCCTCGAGGGTTCTGGCGCCAACCTCTGCGGCACTCCGGTCCGTGGGTGCCGCCATCTTGGATTGCCCACGTGACTCTGATCCACCAATGATACTTACCCACTCCGGCACTGGCGTAGCTATAGCTTTTTCATGGGGGGGCTTTGGGTGGCAAAAAATAGGAAGATAGGTAAGAATAATAATAACATGCAAAATGAGTTATAGACAGTATTAGGCAAGTATAGTAGTTATGTATATTACGAGTGTTCAAATTCATGTATTACTAATTCAATTGCATTATTTATGTAGGTAGGTAAGTATGTACATATTGTTTTTTGGAAGGTTCAGAGGCTCCTATAGACTACTAACTTGGACAAAGTAAAACTAAACTAAAACAACAACAATTACAAGACAATTACGAGTATCCACAATTGTTTAGTTTTTAAAAAATACCTAATTACCAACGTTTGCTGCTCTCTTCTCTTTTCCATTTTATCAGTTTTTTTTACAAAAATGTATTACTACTAGGTACTATTAGGTATACCTATACTGTGCTACCTAAACCTATAGCTACTACAATATTACCCGCAAGGCGATCTGTATGTCTCCATCCCAAGCGTAAGCTATAAATTGGCTATGTGTGCGTTGTTTACTTGCCGCGTCACCCACACTATTCCTAGAAGAGTG
>WWET01003499.1:119975-141541 GCA_011038615.1 Limnodynastes dumerilii | reverse complement strand
CACTAGGCTGGAAGCACTAGGCACACAGTAAGAAGCAGGTCACAGAACTGAGGAACAGACTCTATAACCAGCACCTGGGAGAAGTGAGAGGGAGACTAAATAGAGACAGCTGCACAGTGATTGGCCAGCAAACCCAGTCCCAACCCAGGAAGTGACACAAGCAGCAGAAGGCATAAAAACCCTGCAGGCAGAGCATGTGGCTAACAGAGAAGCTGCACAGTTTGGAGGTAGTATGGATGCTGCTGCTAAGGAGCCTGCCGGCAGGGGAATCACTGGAGCAAGGTAAGCTATTAATGGGGATAGGAGCAGTGCGTGCAGCTTGCCGTTAGAAGGCAGCTGTAACACCTGATGCACTTATAAGTACCTTACAATTTTTGATATTTAAATGCAGGACTTACTACTGCTTATTATTATATATTAAATTATACAACTTCATGATTGTAGGACATAATGTAAAGTTATTATTGCTTTTTGCTTTTATCTATGGAGATTAACTCTTCTGTGTATTCTTTCTAAAGTACAGGGTGTTGGTAAATATATATTCGCTTATTGATATTTATCAGATCACTTGCAATATTGTTTGTCAATGATTATGACATGATATGAATAAAAACTGAGTTTTACGATTAATATTTGTTTCTGGAAGAATGTAATATATTGAGGGAATACATAAGTGGTCCTACACTGAATCCTACTGGCAATCACAGCACACATTGAACAAACTATATGATATAAGCTATATAGTAAAGTCCACATGGGGGACCAAGCGAAAAAAATATCCTTGTGGGAAATGAGGTGCAGGGTAACTGTCTTTATGTAGGACACCTCATTTTATCACAGCATAACTGAGCAACATGGTTTACAATGGGTCCAGCAGAGTGTGTCCAGTCTGTGCACAGTGATGGGACATGATGCTGAGGTAATAAACTTGCAGGTCAGAAAATTGTTCTCAGTAGATGTTGCCAGGTTAAATGCTAGTTCACATTTTGTTTAAACCATGTATAACATAAAATTCTAGAAAAAGCATTTATCTAACACAGAGATTAAAAAATCCAGAGATAATAAATATCAGCACTAAACATTTGAAGAATTGATGAAATGTGGAACAATTGAGATGGAGTTATGAGATATAATCCAAACCTCTGTGCTTGTTCCATACGCATGGAGGTCTGGAAATCCACACAGATGAGGGGAGTGAATTCCCAAATCACTCCCCTCTTTTATGCGTATTTTAACTCAATTACACTGCCACAAGGCTACCTTAGTCATCCAGATCTCCTAGCATACAGAATTGTATTCCATAACCCAAGAGATCCGCCGCATAAAATCTGGATCATGAATGTGCAAATGTTACAGCTAGGCTAACTTACACAAGAGGCTTGTTCTCCCTGTGTCTGTGTGGGTTTTCTCCGGGTGCTCCAGTTTCCTCCCACATGACAAAAACATGCTGGTAGGTTAATTGGCTGTGGACTAATTATCCCTAGTCTGGGTGTGTGTAAGTATGTATCTTAGGGACCATAGTATGTAGCTCCAATAGGGATAGGGACTGATGTGAATGTTTAATGTTCTCTGTAAAGCACTGCAGACAATTTGTCTTGCTAAATAAATAAGGGTAAATAATTAATAATAAAAAATGTGGGAAGAAAGGAAGTATCACCATATTAGATTATAAGTCCACTATCCTAGTTTTTCTTAAATATTTATATAAAAGAAGTACATTCAACAAATTTGATGTAAGTACCATAATATTTATGGTATTCTAGTTTTGCTATGTCCTGATTTAATGTTTTACTCTCGGTTGTGAATAGTTATCCATTAAAATGTATGTGTTCATTTAATAGGTGTCCAGGGACCTAATTTTCCATTTGGTAAATGATGGAGAGCTTTGGTCCCTATATGATTAAGAGCATATAAAAATATGTGAAGTGACAATAATTATTTGCAATATAAATGAACTCTTGATAGTTAACATTGACTCCATACAGATTTTTTGATTATACTGACAAATAATAATGACAAATAAGTACAAATCATTTAAAAAAAATGTTTTTTTATTGGCCTAAATAATAATATTACGCAACTTAAAAAACAGTATTGTTGACTGACACATGTTTCAAGATGAACTACTGTCATCCATCGAAATGACTTTTTTTAGACTAAAAGTAAGTATTAAGTGCCTAATACTACAAGATGATATGACATTAAAATAATTAAATAATGGAATGTTTAAACCAACATTCACAACCTATTCTCTATTACTTTTAGATTCTGTACATTTGCCTGACCCACTCAAACAAATTATCTCAAAATATACTGCAAATCATAGACTAGAAAAACATGCCAGTAAGTGGTCATTAAATGTACTTTACCTACCTGTGAATGAAATGATTTTGAGATATGTTTTTCATATCTTTATTTATTTTTGGGTTTCGTTATCGAAGATAAAATTTCAAAAAATGTTGAAAGCAGCACAGTCACTTAAATCAACATAAAACTTTTATGTATTATCAGATGCCATAAATGATAAGCAATAAAGGAATTTAAATTATTAAGGCAGTTTGTTAAAATAGTTTTGAAGTATGAAAATATTTCATTGTGTTGTATATTTATAAAATTACACATTTGTAGACATGTGGTGCTACAGCTGTATAAAGTAACTACAGACATAGGGATAACTACAACTCTCATCATTCTCCTACAGCATAAGTATAGTTGATAACTGCCAAAATTTTATGGACTTATCTTTTATTAATTTATCTATTTTTTTATATTCTTTTTTTATTTTGTAATTTTTCCTCCCTTACAGAAATATACTTTGGAAATGGAACATGATAATCGTACCATTGTTACGGAATTTGTTCTGTTTGCATTTCCAAGATCTTCAGCAATTCCAGATTTTGCTTTTCATTGTAGTTTTTATAATGTACAATACCTGCATTGTTGGGAACCTGATTATATATTTATTGATTAAGTTTAATTATTCTCTTCATACGCCAATGTATTCTTTTATAAGTTCATTCGCCATTTTGGAAATCGTATTTGTTTCTATCATTGTCCCGAAATTATTAGATATCCTGATTGCAGGTAAAAACCACATATCTTTTGTTGGATGCTTTGTACAATTGTTCTGTGCTGACACCACCGGGATTGCTGAATGCTACCTACTGGCTGTTATGGTCTTCGATAGACACTTAGCGATTACCAACCCTATGCATTATTCTGCTATAATGAGCAAAGCATTTATTAAGCTTATAATATTCCCATGGATTCTTGGGTTCACTGCTGCCACCACATCCACCATCTTCACAGCTCGTTTGGACTTCTGTGGTCACAACATAATCAACCATTTCTTCTGTGACTTGGCTCCCCTACAGAACTTAGCCTGTTCTGATCCTTTAATCAGTAATCTTATTAACATGACCATGGCCACCTTTGTGGCGCTCCTACCCTTTGTTATCATTATAGTGTTATACACATGCATTATAATCACAGTCTTAAAGATTAACAGTGTTGAAGGTAAACATAAAGCCTTCTCCACCTGTTCCTCCCACCTTATCGTTGCTAGTATGTTCTTTGGTACAGGAATCATTGTCTATGTGAATCCAAAAGGAAGCAAATATGATAAATTCTTTACACTAATATACACAGTTTTCACACCATTGTTGAATCCCTTTATATACACACTAAGAAACAAAGATGTCAAGGAAGTTTACATCAAATATTTACAATTAATGTTCAATAACAAGAGAAAATAGTGTAGTCATGGATAAAAGGGACAGGTGACAATGCCTGTTTTATTATTATTACTGCCTTTTAATAATATAGGGCTACAGGGATTTGGCAGCACCATGGTGTGGGCGAATGCTAAGAAAAAGGGTTATCAACATGCAGGGCCACCTTTAAAATGTGTGGGGCTCAGGACATATCAGCGGAGGCCTGCCCCCTATGTAGCATCATCGGTGATGTCACGTGGGTTACTGGGCAATTGCAAGAGTGCTGGGGTGTCTTATTTTGTATTTGTGTAAGTTCCCTATACGTTACAGCACCTGCTCTACATTACTTTATGAAGTGATTGGAGCAACTTCNTTTTTTTTTTTTATATTTCTTTTTCACCCATTTGTTCATGTGGATTATTATGTATACTTTTGTGTTTATGCTTTACGATGAGTTCAGCAGAGTGGACCTCTGTTATGCTCAGCCATTGTGATGGCATCACTCCACCACCAGAGGTCTCTCTACCAGTTTATCACAGTTCTGGATTTCCCCAGAGGGTTTGCTATCTGGGTATCTGGCTGTGATGTATGTGCTTCAGGCAGTTGTTGCTCATTAGTCTGATCACCTGCATTACCTCTATATAAACCAGCCTCTCCTTCCAGTCTGAGCTGGTTCATTGGTGTCATCCGCCTAAATGACCTGCTCCGACTGGCGCCCTGTATCATGTTTATGACACCACTGGGATTACCTTGGGTGGAGAACAAGGGTGGTTGTTTGATAAGATGAACGAGGCTTGCCAAGGCACGGAGTCTAACGGGATCTGGTTCTTCGCTAGAGCCTCTGATGGTGAGGATAGTCTGGGCTACAGATTTACCCGCAGGTCGCGGCCCCTGGGGCGACGCCCGGGAGAAGAAAGTGAGTGAAAGCAGGGCAGAGGGGAATGGAGGAGAGAGAATGGGGAAGAAGGAAAAGTAGTACCAGAAGGAACTGGACTGTGACGAACTACAATAAACACAGAACAGACGAGACCGGGGGTGACAATACAGTACAGACTGACTAAACAAACAAGGTAACTAGCTCACTCCCTTATACAGGAGGAAATCCTCTAAGGGATACAAACACAGGCACTCAGGAACAGGAAGGGTTAATACCAGGAGGATTAAAATGGCAAGGAGGAGAGAGGGGAGTAAAGACAAAAGGTAACTGTCAGGAACAACGATGGACAACGATGGGGCAATCAAGATCAAGATATATAACAAAAAAGGCACAAAGGCAAAGGGCCTGATCCAGAGCTACGAAATTGCTGTCCGACGGGCGAGCGTACGACGGTTTTTTGCGTATTTTCGTACGAAAATTCGCACCGCGCATGCCCAGTATGACAGCTTCCGGTCGGCTGGACGACATGAGCGTATAGCGGTCGTATGGTGTGCGAATTTTTCGCTCGAGGGGCGTGCGTTCAGTACGACGGTCGGCTGGGCGCTCGTTTTACAACAGGGAGGCGGGGATAGCCATTTAAATTGTACAGTATGGGCGTGCTAAGCCCGTACGCTCAGCGTATTATGTGCGAAAATTCGTACGCCCGACGGTCGTACCCAGTGTAGGGTATAGCCGCCGTAAGCAGGTACTTTACTATGGGAGTGTTAGGGGCGTGCATGTTTTTTTCGCCTGGTCGAACGTACGCATTCGCCCGCCGTGCGAATTTTCGTAGCTCTGGATTAGGCCAAAGCTATAAGCACCAAGAAGGAAGCTATAACCAGCACCTGCAGTGAGGGCAGCAAGGGATTTAAAGAGTTACTGGCCAATGAAATTACACAGAGATGGCGCCAAACAGGATAGGCTGGCGTCATGGTTGCTGGGATACGCCCCTGACGCCAGCCCGAGGAATTGTACGTCCCAGCTTGCCTGGTAACGCTGGTATGCTGGGCCGGAAGACGGGGAAGTTCTGAGCACAGAGCGCCAACACGCAGGATGGAGGCAGGAGCCGGAGGAAAACAGGAGACCGCTGATATGACGCTGCAGTGGCGAGTGAGACAGGGGGAGCCTGCCCGCGCGGAGAAAGAGGATAAGAAGCAGCTTGCTGTGACCATGCGGCTCTGCATGACAATCATCTTCCTGTTAAGGCCCTTTAGCCTCTTAGCCTGCACCTAAACCTTACCTCACTCCCTTTGTCTCCAGTTCATTGTCTCTCTGGTTGTCTTTGGTTCTTGCCCTCTTCTGTCTCTCAGTGTGCTAGAGTTCCAGTTATCGCTGTGTCTCCTGCTTCTTCTGACATTGGCTACCGCTGGTGTCTCTAACACTACATTTCTAGTACTACTGTAGTACCCCTGGCTTGCTGCTGAAGAGGGTTTTGCACTGGAGTTGAGAGAAAAGCGATAGATAGCTAAGTGCGTGGGGATTGTTGCCTAGGAAACAGCCAGCAAATAGAGGCGCACAGGAGTAGCATGGGGGAAAAATCTGGACATTGCTGGGGAGGTCCGAGAGCATAAAAGGGCTTGTGTGGCAGTTGGCTTGGGCAGTTGAAGCAGAGAGAGGGTCAGAGAGCGGTGTGAAGTGGTGCTGAAGCTGGGGGAAAATTGTGACGGTGTTTGGGGACAGTCTGTGACAATCAGAGGCAGCATTCGGTAGAAACCGTCGGTGACAGTCAGAGGCAGCATATGATGGCAGCAGTTGGTGACACAGTGAAAGTCGGTGGCAAGGTAACGATTGGAGAGCAGCTGCAGGTGTGAGGTGTCATAATATTTGGCCGGGCCTGCTAAGGTATTGTTCCGCAAAAGAGCAGCTAGAATCTGGATGCAGTGGTGACTGTAACAATAAAGCTGACATCGAGGACATCCCTGGTAGTGGGTTTCTGTGGTTGGGAGAACAGAGTCAATTATCAGATGTAAGACATTTCTACATATTTTAAAAGTTTGGTTATTACACAAACTCAGAAAAAAAGAAAATTCCTTGCGCTCAGAAATGTTGGTAGTCTCCTGGTGGAGTATCCTAGGTTGCCCTAATTAAATATAGTGTCCAGAAAAAGGGGTCCAGGGACAAACCTTGTTAGTGTGATACCTAAAAAGAAAGAAGCACAATAGTGTCATACCCGGGGTCTCACAAATACGCACAGCTGCCGGTGGACTTGTACTCACCGAATGTAGGCGCTAGCAGGCTCCACTGATTAAAAGCATATTTTACTCATCATGTTGAGTTACTTTATTAAAGATATTATTAAATATTCCCTCCTGACAAAGCGATCAGTTGATCGCGAAACGCATAGAGCAGGTTAAAGGCAATTAGCACAGAGTCCAGACGTCCCTAGGTGAAGTACGGTGTATATGGAGCTGCCGGCAGCACCATCTCTCCGGTCACCACACCACCGTGGAGCGATACAGGATTCAGCCTAACCTATTGGAATCAATGTTATCTAGTTTTATTTATCTTTAATAAAGTAGCTCAACATGATGAGTAAAATATGCTTTTAATCAGTGGAGCCTGCTAGTTCCTACATTCGGTGAGTACAAGTCCACCGGCAGCTGTGCATATTTGTGAGACCCCGGGTATTGCACTATTGTGCTTCTTTCTTTTTAGGTATCACACTAACAAGGTTTGTCCCTGGACACCTTTTTATTACACAAACTGCCTATCTGGGACTCAAGTTGAATGTTACTATTTAATGTTGCAAACTGTATTCATTTTAATTGATTGATACTATTTAATGTTGCAAACTGCATTTATTTTGATTGTTTCCAATTTAATATTGCAACTTGCATTCATATTGAATGCTATGATTTTGAAAATTGAAAACTAACATTTTATTTGAACATTGTAAATTTAAACGAATTATACAATGTTTTGATAGCTTGAGTAAGTCTTATGCTAGCTTGTCTTCAATCTAAACTTCTGCAAAAGACAAAGAAAAATATTATCTGAAACAAATCTAAAAGTATACAAAGTTGTTTTGAGTAGTTGTTTTACTAGTGGCGGAAGAAAGATTTTTGAGGTGAAGAAAATCAAAGTAAGTTTAATTAAAAGTTGAAATTCCACTACTCTCATTTTCTTGTAAGCCTTCAACAAGATATTTAGGTTTATGTTAGGCTAGGCAGGGGTGCTACACTACTGGCTCCTGTATTTTCCAATATCACCTGCTACTACTGGTTACTGCAACCCTCACTGTCTCCTGATGCCACAGGTTTGTCGGGGCAAACCCTCCAGGGTTGCTGATTTAACCTTCAATTCAGCAGTCAAATATATTAGCAACAGACCCCCGGATCAGAGCTCAGAAGTAGTGACCATACTATCGTTTGATTTTCAACTGAACTAACTTTACTAAAGGAATAGCATGTATTTTAGTACAGTAATATGACGTATTAGACTGAACTTCTTGGTATGTAATCAATACCAACCATTGGATGATAACATGGACATGCACACATAAGCAAGTAGTGGTTAATCATTATCAAAATTAGTTCTGCATTTCACAAGAAAAAAAAAACAGTCTCTTCGCTAAATCTTTTTCGCTACAAAAGTTCTGGGCATTCAGCAAAGGTTCCAAGGTGAAGGTTCTCTGTCTCCCACTGCTGAGATCATCCTCAGACTTATCAATGCAGGTGTTGTTCATTGTAAGTACACAATATCTGAATTCACAGTGTAAGGAGTAACGTTCTGCAGACAGAATATTACTTATACATTTCTATATGATAACTATTTATCAAAGTCTTGACCATAACTGGACCCTCACAGTCCCCACTTTTTATCATATAAAATGCCCTACCTAACAGAGAAGCAGAAAAACAAGAACAATAGTTATAGTGGCTATGTTTGACAAGAGCAAAAAAGATAAGCTTAAGACTCAGGCAAGGAATACCATTCACACGCATTATTGCTCTTGTTTAACTGGTCCCATTCCTATATAGTCTTCTTTCTTTGCCAGGATCCCTTCTATATGCATCAGGGTCAAGACAATCAGAATCATACTATTAACCCTTGTAGGTCTCTCTTTCTAGGTTTATCATAGGTGCATATTTTTCTGAAAATTGAGCTGTCATACCCTTTTTTAAATTTTTCTCTGCAATTATCATTTCCATAGACAGATATCACCAACATGCAACTGGTAGAAAGGATATGCAGTTTCATTCTGTACTAGGTCCTTCAATCCTGACATTAGTCTTTTTGCAGTGGGATGCGTGTATCCAAGTATTCCGTCCAGACACTTTCACTGAGGTTGGCGTGGTCAGCAAAACTTGGTGTGGACCTGTATATCTTGACTCAAGGGCTTGTACACCAATGCAGTCATTTGTCCGTTTCCTTTGTGGTCTGGTCCATGTGCTACCTGTAACATAGGAGAATACAAAGTGCTTGGATTCTTCAGCTCCCATGCGTTTCCAGGTCTCATGTCCTGCTGGACCTGTCTGTTTCTGAAACTTGATTAAATCTTGTATATCCATGGATCCTTTTTCCTGTTGGTCTATTGTTACAATGTAGTTAGTAATTATATCCATGGATCCTTTTTCCTGTTGGTCTATTGTTACAATGTAGTTAGTAATTTCTACCGGCTTGGTAGCTGCTGTTTTTGCTGCTTAGTCTGCAAATACATTCCCTTTTGCTTCTTCTGTATTTCCCTTCATGTGTGCTTGTACTTTTATAATGGCCACTTTAAGTGGCAGTTCAAGGGCTCTACTTAGTCTCTATATGAGTGTTGCGTGTTGGATGGGTTTACCTGTTGAAGTCTTATAGTCTCTGCTTTTCAGGATACTTGTGTAGTCATGCGCTGATCCCCATGCATACCTTGAGTCTGTATAGATGTTCACAGTCTTACCTTCAGCCATTTCCAGAGCTCTGATAAGTGCCATCAGTTCAGCTGCTTGTGCTGATGTGCCTGGAGAAAGAGGTTCAGCTTCCATGACCTCATGTAGGTTGACAACACCATATCCTGCATAACAAACTCCATCCAACTTGAGCCATCGTCGGCACAAATCCAGCATTGTCCAACATAGGCAGCTGCTGCTGCGTTGAATCCTGGTGCATATCCTGCATGACGAATTCCCTCCACATAGAAACTCGAACCATCAATGAAAATTTTTTAATTTGGATTATGTTTTGGTTTAACTGACGCATTTTCTGGTGGCGTCCTTTCCATTTCCATCATGTTTCACCTCCCATGGTTCGTTTGGTGTAACATCTGGGTCCTAGCATACCTCCCTTATGTCATCAGGTGTGAATCCATATTCTTTTGTATCTTCCTTACTCCACCAGTCTTCATCTATTCCACTCCCCACTTTTGAACCGTAAGGGTCATAAATCAAAGGCAGTAATGTAGCTGGATTACGTGTTTTCATCTTTTCATCTTGACATTTGAAGAACTGAGTAGAGCTACCTCATATTTGGTTAGACGTGCTGCTGAGATATGTTTGGTACTTGCCTGATGAAGAATCTTTGTTACTGCATGGGGTACTTGAATGGTTAATGGATGATCCAGTACAATGTCTGTACAATTTGTCTTTTTATGATTGCTGCCACTGCTACTGCTTTGACATCCTGGCAGCCCTAGAACAACAGGGTCGAGTTGACAAGAATAATAGGCCAGAGGCCTTTGCTTACCTCCATGTTCTTGTGTAAGCACTCCCAATGCTTGTCCCATGTACTCATGACAGAATAAGGTAAAGGGTTTCTCAGGTAGTCCTAATGCTGGTGCAGAACAGACCGCTTTCTTGAGCGCTATTACAGCTGCTTGTTCTTTCCTTTTCTCTGGAGTCTGTGCTGCATCCTTCTTTGTAAAATCATATAATGGCTACATCATCAATGAAGCTCCCAGTACCCACTCACGTAGATAACTCACCAGTCCTAAAAATGCTCTTGTAGCTCTCAATGTGTATGGAACTTGAGCATCTTGAATGGCTTTTACACGGTCTGGGGTTAGGTGTTTGGTCCCTTTTGATATGCAGTGTCCTAAAAAGGTGAAAGAAATGCATACCTGTTGTAGCTTGTTCTGTGATACCCGACAGTCTTCTCCTGCTAAGAACTTCAATAGATGTTTTGTTTCTTATTTGCACTCTTGCAGGCCTTGCACAGCTAGTAGAAGATCATTCACATATTGCAGAAGCTGTGTCTTTTCAGGATACAGAGACAACCATCTTTTCAACACAATTGCCATTGCTTCAGAGAATTCAGACAGGCTTAAAGCTCCACTTTGTGGCAGTCTGGTCCAACAGTATTGCTGCTCTTCATGTGTCAATGCTAAATATAGCTGTATGCATTTTCTTTAGTCTTTTTCCATATGGGAAAGAGGGGAGTGTTAAATGGTGACTTACATTTCCTGATGATCTTGTTCCCCTCATAGTAATTTATTTGTTCTTTTAGGGATTCCCTTTGGTCCTTGCTGAGGGGGTATTGCTTGATGGATACCGGGTGCACTCCTGGTTTTAACTGTATGGAAACAGGTTGTAGCTTCAGTAACCCAACATCAGTTTTACCTTTTGACCAGAGTTTAGAGGGTATGGGATCATCCTTGTCCTCCTTAAAAGGGTAGAAGGTTTCAACTTCTTCATCCTCGTCCAAATCCTGTAGGGACAAAAACACTTGCACCACCCCTTCTACCTGGTTCCTGGTTTCCTTTGGTAACCTACTTGTGAATATAACTTTGTTTCCTCTATACTCTATGGTTGCCTGTAGTAATTGCATCACATCTGCTTCTAATAAATTTACTGGGCATGTTCAAGATATAAGGAATTCCACCGCCACAGGGGTGTATCATTTATTTTTAAAGTCACTTTCTTACTTTTCTTTAAATTCACATTTGTGCCTATCAGTCCACTTGCAGTAATTTTTTTCAGTTATTAGTTGTTTTGGTACATCCCCTTCCCTTAAGACAGTATGGCTTGCCCCTGTATCTATTAGACACTCAATTTATTCCCCACTTGGCAGTCTCAGATGTATAAAATTTTCTTTACCAGGGGTATCTTGAAGGGCATATACAAGTGTGAGGATCAGGCCGAGTGAGGATCTCCTCCTTGCTCTTGATTCTTTCTCTTTATCCACTCCTTGTACTTCTGATAATCTCTTTTGAAATGACCTGGTCATTTGGAGTGCATCTTGTCCAGTATTTGCACTCCATTTGCCTTCATTGTTTTGGACAACATGTATAGTTACCGGTTTGTTTGTAAGCCTCTCTTTCCTTTCTTTTTCTCTGTCCTCTATAGCTTCCAACAACTGTGCTATAGGGAGAGATCTACATGCAGGAGTACAATCAAACATTCCTTTTCAGAATTTTCCTTCCCACATATCCTTCTTTGTCTACACCTTCATTAGTTAAGGCAACAGTTACTTTCTCAAAATATGTTCTTACCGGTTCTCCTTTTTGTACCACTACTTCTGCTTTGGTGGCATTTGCCCTCTGATCCCAAGACTATTTCTGGATTCTGGCCAACAGATTTCTTCCACTTTCCACTGTCTTCTTTTGGTCATTGTCCTGGGGGGCATCCACTATAGTGAGCATTCCCAGCCCGTTGGTGCTCCTGCTTGATATCCTATAATAGCTACCACATAACCTGCTCTGAGTTTTGTCTTTATAATCATGTGCATGTCCAGACAGGTGGGGCTCCATACAGTCTGTACCATTTCCATGAAGGCAGAGAAAGCAGCCGGGACCTTATAGGGATCAGGTGTGTCTTGGAATATCCCCTGTAATTCAAATTTGGAAAATGAGACTATACTGCGTGGTTGTTAGCGTACGAGGATTATTCTCACTCTCTCCTACTGCTGCATCATAGGTGGGGTTTGGATAATTATGTGTCCTTAGTTTCCATTGGTGTATAGGCTACCGCCCCTAAAGGACTAGGTGCAGTGTATTTTGGTCCTGCCTTTAAATTGTCCATCAATTTTTCCATTTCCCTTTTAATGTGCCTGCCCTTTTTGCTGTTGGGATCAAACAGCCTTATTTCATCTGTCTGTATAGGTGGAGCATTCTGATCTGCAAGAAATCCACAACCCCAACAATACCGTGAACCTTCTATCACAACATACTTGCATCTGTTACACTGTCTGTTATCTCTGTCTTTATATTATCTAACATTTTCTGACAATTTTTATATACCATAGGCATAACATTTACAACTGCATTTTCACTACTGCATGATCACTATGATCACTAGCTTCATTATCAGACATGTGGTAAATTAGCATCATCATTTTGTGGCACAACATTTTGTTCATTCACTGCATTATTCGGTGGCACATAAGGTGGCGGGGCTGAAGCAACATAACCTCGTAACCTTTCATCATCCAAATCTCTTTCTCTTTTCTGTTCTTCCTCCGTTTGTTTACTAATCGTCAACCATATAAACACCTTATCTCCTACATTTTTGTTTCTAACCCAATCTGCATGTCTTGTTCTGAAATCTTTCCATTTTTGTGAACCTGCTCTTTTGAACACTTTATTCATACCTTTTATTGCATGTTTACCTCCTTTCTCTTTCACTATTTCTTTAGGGGTATGCAAACTTTCCTTACTATTTGAAGCCCCCATTGTCACTCACTGTATGCAACAAGGAGGAATCCTAATGCTTCAATAGATCAAAATAGCGCCAATCTCAATGTGCCCCTTGAGAAAACCCTTGATCTTGTGATTAAAGGACAAAAAAACTGATATTCCCAATCACAAGAACCCAGAAAGGAACATACACAAAAAAAGAAATATGACCTTATACCCTGCAATTCACAATGTCCCCATATTTCAGACCTATAAAACAGATCAGCACCTCATCAGACTATAACCTGGATAACAATCTCATGAATCAAATGAAACAACTTTCCAGACTAACAGATATTACACATCCTGCCTGCCAAATTTTTCCATGTAATGCACAGATCAAAATGATATAAATGAAAATCACCACCGAAATAATAACATAAGCAATGATAATAGTCTCCCCCCTTGATAAATCATCAAACATAACAAACCATTTATCATAAGAAAAACAAAAGATGTGACTGGAGAATTGGGTAAAAGGGACCTCGACAATCAATGTATCAGAAATCACTTCAAGAATCACAAGTACTGAGTACAGAGTAGACAAAGGTGTAAATCACAATGAAATTATCTACTCACCAATGCAATTATCTACTCACCGTACGCATTTAGTAGTCAGTAGTTGTAGTCCGCTTTGAAGGGTCCAAGATTCCTGACAGATGATGTGAGGCCCTGGGTTTCAGGACCAAGAAATGTCAGGGTATTTAACCTTCAATTCAGCAGTCACAGAGTTTCAAAACCTGTGATATAATGTGAGACCATTCAATCGTTTGGTTTTCAACTGAACTAACATTACTAAAGGAATAGAACTAACATTACTAAAGGAATAGCATGTATTTTAATACAGTGATATGACATATTAGACTGAACTGCTTGGTACGTAATCAATACCAACCATTGGAGGATAACATGGACGTGGTTTAAAGTGTTAACTAAAAAAATAATGATGCACACATAAGCAAGCAGTGGTTAACTGTTATCAAAAATCAAAATTCTGCATTTCTCAAGAAAAAAACAAAACAAAACAGTATCTTTGCTAAATATTTTTCGCTACAAAAGTTCTGGGCATTCAGCCAATTTAACAAGGCGAAGGTTCTCCGTCTCCCACTGCTGAGATCCTCCTCAGACTTATCAATGCAGGTGTTGTTCATTGTAAGTACACAATATCTGAATTCACAATGTAAGGAGAAACGTTCTGAAGACAGAATATTACTTATACATTTCTATATCATAACTATTTATCAAAGTCTTGACCATTTTCAGCCTCAGTATCTATATCTCCATTACCTATCTTCACTCTCCAGGCACACCAACAACCCTCATATTTCTGTGCCTTCCTAGTACAGTAGTTTCATTCATTCCTGCTTCCCCTAGGTTTTCGGTACTTTCAATAGATCTTGCTAGGTAAAATGTTCCCCTTTTTCACATCTTGTTTAATTCTTGTGTAACTCTTACAATTCCAGAATAAGTATTTAGCACACAGAAAAATCCAGAAATAATACATATCAGCAATATACATTTTGAAGAGTTTGTTACCTGTGGATCAAATAAGAGGAAGTTATGATGAGCAGATGACTTTGTATAACTCAAAAATTATATATGAAGTTTAAGCTGCCTTTGTCTTTGAGACAGCCTTTTTATTGAAACAAAATGTTTAAATGCTTTAAAAATAGGAACAAACATTGTAGGAACAAACATTTATCTTGTAAAGATTTTCAAATTGTTATACTTTCAAACAAGTTGATTCATAAAATATTCTTAAATGTAATAAAATACTTTATTTGTGGATGGAAACGTAATTGCTTTGAATTGCTGGTATTGATCTCCATTTTGGCAAGTAATGAATTTTGTGCTTTCAACTTTGTGGAAGGACAACGTCTGGATAATATCACCATGCACAAACTGAGGTTTACCAAAAAGGATAAATACGTAAAAGTTGATAAGCTCTGCCAATGTATGTTTGTTAAACCTACTTCCACACATTCAATACATTTGACGTGACAATAAAGTTAGGGTTTAATAACATTTGGCATCTTATTAAATATTCATGGGATAATGTGGATTGAATTAAAATTATTCATCTTTAATTTTTTATGAGGGCCCATAAAAGCTTTTCCATGTGAAAAAGTCATTAAAAATTCTAAACAAATGCAACATCAAACAAATCCAGTGCTCTGCTTCATTCTTTCAATCTACTGGATAAGCTAAAAACTAAGTTGAGACTACCTGCTGAAACAAGTCCCATAGAGCTCTTTCAATATGGCCATCATCCTAAAACTAACAATCGAATTTGCACTGTTGTATCCAGGGGCGTTTTAAGAAGTGAGGGGGCCCGTGTGCAGGATTTGCACATGGGCCCCCCTTCGTGTTTTTTAAAATTGTATATTAAATATTACTGTATATTTGATATCACTTGCTCATTTCTTATGTAAATATACAGTAGATGTTAGGGGATTTAAGCGCGGTGTAGTTATATATATTTTTAGTTTTCTCTTGTGGTTACACCAACCAGTTCACCTGCGATTGCCCCCTTCCTCTCTGTGTATATACGAATTGTATATATTTTTTTAATACTACAACTGCCTTAGACTAACTAGCGCTCATCTATATATTTTGTTCTCCATTTTGGCAGGTAATGAATTTTGTCCTTTCAACTTTGTGGAAGGATTACGTCTGGATAATATCACCATGCACAAACTGAGGTTTACCAAAAAGGATAAATACGTCAGAGTTGATAAGCTCTGCCAATGTATGTTTGTCAAACCTACTTCCACACATTCAATAAATTTGACGTGACAATAAAGTTAGGGTTTAATTACATTTGGCATCTTATTAAATATTCATGGGATAATGTGGATTGAATTAAAATGATTCATCTTTAAGTTTTGATGAGGGCCCATAAAAGCTTTTCCATGTTAAAATGTCATAAAAAAATTCTAAATAAATGCAACATCAAACAAATCCAGTGCTCTGCTTCATTTTTTCAATCTACTGGATAAGCTAAAAACTAAGTTGAGACTACCTGCTGACACAAGTCCCATAGAGCTCTTTCAATATGACCATAATCCTAAAACTAACAATCGAATTTGCACTGTTGTATCCCTGACTTGCTACAGCTTTCCACTGGTCAGGAAACTATAAAACCCCCAATTATTATATTTGTTAGACACAACCTTGGAGTTTAATAGGTTTTAGGTATCCTTAATGTGGAATATGAAATAGATACATTTGAAACTGTGCAAATATTATGGTATAGGAGAAGATTCACCATGAATGTGAGGTTTCCTCAACGGATTCCTTTTCAAGAATACCCAACACTCACTAACAGCAAATTAATTCCTTACAGACAATAATGTTTTACTCTCAGTTGTAAAAAGTTATACATAAACATTTATGCGTTCATTTAATAGGTGTCAGGGGATCTTTTTTTTCCCATTTGGTAAATGATGGAAAGCTCTGGTTCCCATATGATTAAGAACATATATAAATATTTGGAAAAACAATAATTATTTGCAATGTAAATGAACTCCTGGTAGTTAACATTGACTCCATACAAATTTTATGATAATGACAAAGAAGTAAGTGATTTTCCAAAATATTTACATTATTATATTAAAAGGTTTTTAAAATGTATTTTTAGTTGGCCTAAATAATAATATTACATTGTATAGAAAAGCAAATAACCAATATTTCAAGATAAACTAGTGTCTAATGACTTTGCTGGACCAACAATAACTGTTTTAAGTGCCCAATACTAGAACATGATGCAGTATTGAAAGAATTAAATAACAGAGAGACACCACAAGAATTCCAATGGTCTTATAAATGTTTTATAACTAATGTCCACAGTCTATCCTGTTACTTTTACATTCTCTGCATTTGCCTGACCCACTCAAACAAGTTATGGCAAAATATAATACAAATCATAAAGAAAAGCAATGGTCATTAATGGTCATTAAATGTGGTCAAGTTAAGGTCAGTTAGTAAAAGAAATAAAAAAAATATAGCTTTTATCTCTGTGTAAATTATTACTTGTTTTGTCCAGATTTCATTTTGTCATGAATAATTAATGCCTATATTACTTTCACTCAAATAAAGCACCATCACTTTTTTTTTTTTTTCAGATGATTGTAATCTGATCCAGAGATTTTGTTCTCAATGGGCAAATGGGATGTTGGGGCATAGTAATTATTGCACTTGATATTAATAGTGGTAGTAGTGGCTGAAGTCAGTAAGAGGATGTTGGTTTGGATGTTGCTTTGATCTTTGAAGAACTGGTATAAATAATCTTTATCACCCATAAAAAATTGGTACTGGGTTATTTATCCTTTCCTCTTAAAATAAGATAGGAAACTTTTTTTCAACTCAACTCAACTCAAGAAAGGGTTTCAGTGATGCATTAAAACAGCTATAGAATATTTTATTACAGTACAAAATTCCTCAATTCCTCATTTCAGTAGTGTTTGCTAGCACAAAGAATGGGGTGGTGATATAGTAACACAATATTAATTAAGGTACACTCAATATTTATGCTTATTGTTAATTTTTATCTACACTGAAATATGTAGTATTTTAAGTAACAGTCACACAGTAACATTGTTGATGAGGTTGAAAAAAGACACCAGTCCATCAAGTTTAATTAGCCCTAAATTAACCCATGTGTGTGTTTGCATGTGTGTGTGTTAGGGACCTCAATATGTAGCACTAATGGGGGAGGGACTGATGTGAATGTGAAATATTCTATGTAAAGCACTACGTTACCTGACAGTGCTATATAAAAACCTGTTAATAATAAAGAAATACTATTTGTTACATGCAATGGTACCAAAATCCCTTAAATCATTCTTTAGGACAACCCATCTTCCTCTAACTCAGTCATTGGTGCCAACATGCACCAAGACTGCTGGGTGATTCCCAGCCCCTTCTCCCTCTACACCTCCTCGCTGGGCAACCTCATCAGAACCTGTGGTTTCAACTACTACCTCTATGCTGATGACACTCAAATTTACCTCTCCTCCCTTGACCTCAACCCCTCTCTTCTGTCTAAGATTTCCGAGTGCATTGAGTCTCTATCCACGTGGATGGCCAAACGTTTTCTCAAACTGAATATGGACAAAATGGAAATAATAGTTTTTCCTCCCCCTAGGATTCCCCCCCCCCCCCCCCCCCCAACAATCTGTCCACACAATTCGCAATATGTCAAACCCCGAGCAACAGCTCACTGTTTGGCATGCAAGATGTTACATCTTGTGGACGTGAAATACCCTGTCTCGACACTAGGGGCAATCTTGGACTATTTTGTGCTTCATAACCATTCTATTGACCTGCAACCTGGCCTGCTGTTGGATGCTTAATTATTTATCTTCCACCTGCTCTACCTGCTTATATAGGACTGCCTTTCACTAAGTGTTTGCTGGTTATTTGTAATACACTGAGTTCCTGGTGTGTGTATGCTCTCTAATCTGCCTGGTTAGCCTCTTGTTCATTCCAGTCCTGCTGCTTCTGCCTTGCATACTTGTGATTCAGCTACCCTTGTACTGTTTGTAGGCTACTCCTTGATTTTGGTTTATATTTATGTTCATTTGTATGTTTGTTTTTGGGTTTTTCTTTTGTTCTAGTGTTCACAGTTCTCTGGACTCCTGTTTGTATTTGAGTACGTTTGTATCATTGTATTTAGTTTACCCTTGTGCTTTAGCTTCTAGTGTTTTTGATTTCTACTAATTTGTGCCCAGTGTGCCCTCTGATTTCTGTTCATACTTTTTAGTGTTTATAGCCTGTATGCCTTGTATTGTTCCTGGTTTTGTCATTGCAATTGTAGCTTCCAGTTCACATTCTCATTTTACATGTTTTCTGTTGTTTGTATTAATAAATTCTTTTGGTTTATTCACCCTTGCTGGTTATTAGTGCTTTGTTTTACCTGGGTCTACTTCCTGGGATTGTGACCTGCTGGGTGTCTTGCTGTGCAAGCCTATCCCCACCATCAGGGGCTCTAGTGAAGACCAGACCCCAGTTTAGATACACACCATGGGATCAGTTATGTAACACAAGGTCCCACTAACAGATTGCTCTCGCTACCTTCCTAACTTTGGTACGCACTAAGTTGAAGTGATCATTCCTTTGGCTGCAAAGGATGCAGTATCACCAAATTCTGAACTTCCCTCCACAGTATTTTCATCCAATATGGTGACAGTTAGTATTTTACACTTATTTGTTGTTTGTTATTGTTGTTTGTTGTTTACACTTATCTGTTCTTATTAATTTGTTCTGGTATTTGATTGTTTATGATCTAGGGTAACACGCAACTCTCCAAGTGAATTTTGATATCTGCAACCAGAGCCACGGGAAATACAACAGGAACAGGAATGGTTGAACTGCTAAAAGCAGTGAGAACTTCAACCCAGGCATTCACTTTAACCTGCAGTGTCGACATGGCTTGACTCAAATCAGACACCTGAGCAATTAGGGTGTTGACTGCATGAGAGGTGTAAGCTTCCATCTGTAAGTTGCAGTATTGACCAGTTATAATGTTTATGATACACCGGGGCTTGAAGTCTAACTCGTAGTCCCCAATGATAACTCCCAGTGCTAACCTGTCCAAGTGGGCCTTTACCACACAATGATACCCGCACACACACTTGCACAAAGTATAGCAAGATCAAATGACTCATAATGCAGGGCTGAAGAGTCATAGAGCAGGTGTGTTCAGACTAGAGGAGTAAGGAGGAATAGGTAAGAAGACTGCTGGGGAGTCAGGTGGAAAAGACTCAGAGAGATAACAAGAGTTGGGTGAAATAGACTCCTAGTGGAAGCTAAAACAACTGAGTAAGAAAGATGACAAACTCAGAAACAGTGTAAGATGGAAAACACACAGAGATTTCTGTAAGAGAGTAAACAGAGAGACAGTGAACCCATAGCAGTGAGCAAATTCAGCAAGCTGCACACACTGAAGGACACAACTGACAATGTAGGACAGACAGTGGAAGCCAGGGGCCAAAAGGAATGACTGCAAATGGCAAGGTAGAACAATGGGGAAAATGCAGGGACAAAATGGAACTGACAAGAGCTACCAATGTAAATGCACAGAGAAATGAGCAGGGAAGACGCAGACCAATGCCATAACCGGCAACATAGGACAGATGCTGCTGGCTATTTAAAGGTCCACCCACCAATCAGCTTTCAGACCAGGACACATCTCCAGGCTAACTATAGGATGGCTATACTTAGTAAAAAACAGCAGGTTCACATGCCACAAGGGCCTGACAAACGGTGTGTAATAATTGGAAGACATTTGGGACCAGATTTACTAAGCTGCGGGTTTGGAAAAGTGGAGATGTTGCCCATGGCAACCAATCAGATTCTAGCTCTTACTTTCTTTTTACATACTAGAAAATGTCAGTTAAAATCTGATTGGTTGCTATGGGAAACATCTCCACTTTCCCAAACCCGCACCTTAGTAAATCTGGCCCTTGGTGTTGGGTGTTGTATTTGAAAGTAGCTACAGACATAGGCATAACTGCAACTCCCAGCATTCTGCAACGCAATAGGTATAGCTGATAACTGACAACTGATAACTGACAACTGATAACTAAAGCATTATGGGAGACTTGTAGTTTCACTTAAAATGGAGTGCCACAGCATGCCTATGTCTGGATAGCACTACAAGAGGATTACATGTGTTAGGGTACTCGGGACTGAGTACCTATACACCTTTCTATTATTGATCAGGATACCTTAGTTTCAGCCAGCCGAGAGCTCAGAATCATGAGACAGACACCAAGAGTGTTGTAGAATCATGTGAGTGTATTCTGAACTGCCTAGAAATTCACTGGGCAGCCATCTTTATACCATAAATGACAGTGTTCACACGTGGTTACAAGATATACATTGAAACATACATTACTGATACTGATTGGATAATCTTATCAGAAAAAGGCAGGTTTAGGGCGTGCTTATTACTTCATCGCCATCAAAATTGTTGACGTTAATAATGTCAATAGTTCATAAGCAATAACTTTCTTTAATTTGGGGAGTGAAATTCTGCTGTCTTCTCCTGACGTAAATCATATCAGTTCTTGTAAATATGTCCAATTTAAAGTTTATCTTTCAAAATTCCATTTCTGGGCGCTTCAAGATTCTTCGTAACAGTCAGTGTCAGGGAGTTTCCTTCATGCAGGTGATGCTGTTTTTCTGAGATGTAGAAATATCTGCCTTCATACTTTCTTAAGGAGAAAGGCCACTATTTTAACTACCACTATGTTAACTGATTATATGTTAACTGTTATATATAATCAATACTTTATTAGTCTATTAGTTGATTAATATATGAATCAGTAAACATGATCTAACA